>JADRCH010011012.1:0-29126 GCA_019843965.1 Rhynchomys soricoides
CTAGACTATATAGTTCAAGAGACTATCTCAAAAACAAAGACAAACAAACAGACAAACAAAAAATGGAAAAAAACAAAACCAAAAACCTTTAAAAAGGGCTGGAGAGATGGCTCAGCAAAGCCCAGGCTGCTCTTGCAGAAGACCCAGGTTCAGTTCCTGGCACCTACACAGAGGCTCACAATCACCTGTAACTCAAGTTTCATGGGTTCCAATGCCCTCTTCTGGCTTCCAGAGGCACCAGGCACCTAAGTGGTGCACAGACACACAGGCACACTTACATGCAGATGAAACACTTATGTGATGGTTTGTATATGCTTGTGGAGGGAGTGGGACTATTATTAGGAGGTGTGGCCTCGTTGGATTGGAGTAGGTGTGTCACTGTGGGCGTGGGCTTAAGACCCTCATCCTAGCTGCCTGGAAGCCAGTCTACTCCTAGCAGCCTTCAGATGAAGATGTACAACGCTCAGCTCCTCCTGCACCATGCCTCCTAGATGTTGCCATGTTCCCACCTTGATGATGATGGACTGAACCTCTAAACCTGTAAACCAGCCCCAATTAAATGTTGTCCTTATTAAAAGTTGCCTTGGGTCATGGTGCCTGTTCACAGCAGTAAAACCCTAACTAAGAGAACTTATGTTTATAAAAAAATAATAACTGAAACAAAAGCAAAACAAAAAGAAAAATTAAACAAGCTGTAGTTGTTCAGCCTTAAACCCAACATTTGGGGGCTGAGAATTGGAAGATTGGAAGATCCTATCTCCAAAATAATATACAAAAACAAGTAAATTGAACTCATCAAGAGCTAAGAAGTATAACATCACAGTCAAAGGATTTATGCAGAAATTCAAAAGTTGAACCCAATGTTGGCAAATCCATGTGATTCATGGAAGGAGGGACGAAGGGGGAAGAGCTACCTGTCCATCTTCATCAAGAGCTACCCTTCAGGCAAGCATGATGGTGCAGCCTTTAATTCCAGTGCTTAGGAGGCAGAGGCAGGCAGATCTTGAGTTTGAGGCCAGCCTGGTCTACAGAGTGAGACCAGGACAGGTAGGGCTACATAGTAAGACCGTTTTTCAAAACCAAAAAACAAACAAACTAAATTTGAATAAGTTTAACCATGAAACATGGCGGATTTCAGAAAACATCGATCTGCACCATCAGCAGCCTAACCACAGCCTTATCCTGAACCTCTGGCTCCATCAAGTCTTCTCCACTCCTGAAGATGGAACTTCAGGTTCACTCACCACTGAGTACCAAAACTGAGTTTTGCCACAGATGTCAATGCTACGGCAGAGGGATAAACAGGGTATACAAAAACTCCTGCCCTGGAGGAGCGTATGGCCCAGGTTAACGAGACACATTTATAATTTTAACAAAAATTCTTGATCATCCCCCAACCCAATATCTGTAGTTGCCTTCAGGTTCTTCTATGTAAACTTTTCTTAATCACAATTGATCATCACTCTGCCCCAGGAAAGGCAGACTTGTCTCCAAGGCCCAGGGCTCCAAATACATCCATAGAAAAGCATTCGTTTCAAGTAAGGACCAGTTGACCAGAAAAAACAGTCATGAAAAATCATTCACTACAAATTATGACTAGTTGACCAGACTGCCGGCATCTCTATACAGTGCTCACTCCATGGCAGTCGGGTACAGTTTATAGTTCTTTGCTTTTCCTGTAGTGAAGCCAAGCCTTTATTCTTAGGTGAGATATTTTCCTGGACAAAGCTCTAAAGCAAGTCTCTGAGGACCATCACACAAGGACTGGAAGTAACAACTGGAAAGAGTCACACATTAATGTGAGGGAAGGAAAGAGGCAGACTAAATTTCCACCCAGTCAATGCGAGCTCTTCCGGTCCTTGGATGACCTCATGTTTATTTCACTGTCAGTTCAGGAGGCTTCCCCATGCCACTTGGTCTATGACAGGAACACCGAGGCCTGCTCTCCCACCCTCTGAGATGTGTGTACCCTCCTACAAGATGAGGAGTGGACTGACCTAATGTACCAACGTGAGAAGTGAATGGACTAACCCAATGTACCAATGTGAGGGCTGGACTGAGAAGACTGTACTAATGACCGTGTGAGAACTATATAGGCATTTTTCGTTTTTTTGTTTTCTGAATTTTTGGTTTTGTCACTTGAACCTCCTATTCTTTGCTGGAATTCCAAAACATCCTTGTCTCAAAAAGAAAAGAAAAGAAAAGAAAAAAGAAAAAAAAAAGAAAAATGACCAACAAGAACCCAACATTCTTGATACATGGTCAACAGTCTGGGCACTGTTCAAACAAGAACAACGCTGTTAGGCTACCTGTCCTCCTGGAGGGCTTTCACCATCCACTGCTCAGGGTAACTCAGATCACATCTACTCAATTATGTGGTGCACATTTGTCCCTTGACACTAAGAGGACTCATACTGCCTTCTCTTTTCTATACTAAACATGGCTTTTCTTTCAACTCTTCTTTTTCTTTCTTTTTTGGGGAGAGCTAGAGTATGTCCCCCTGGCTGGCATCAAACTCACAGAGATCTGCCTGTCTCTGCCACCCAAGTACGAGTATGAAAGGCCTAGGCCACCATGCATGGCTGTCTTCAACCATTCTTTAGCTCTTACATGACACTGCTATGTAAACATAAGGTGGAGACAGGTTATTTCAGAGCTGGGCATGCTGGTAGACACTATAATCACTTCCAACACTTGAGAATCAGAGGTAGACAGATCTTTGTGAATTTGCATCCAGCCTGGTCTGCATAGCTAGTTCCAGGCTAGCCAGGTCTACACAGAGAGATCCTGTCTCAAACAAAACAAAACCATCAAACAAACAAAAGAAGAAATGTCATTTTGGGATGCTCAAATAGGTAAGGAAAAGCTACATTTAAAATCTTAAGGGGTTGAAGAGATGGCTCAGCAGTTAAGAGCACTGGCCGCTCTTCTGGAAGACCCAGGTTCAGTTCCCAGTACTCACATGGCACCCACAACTGTCTGTAAATCCAAGATCTGACACCCTCATACAGACATACGTGCAGGCAAAACACCAATGCACATAAAATTAAAATGAATAAATTATTTTTTAAAATCTTAAATATAGGCTAGGGACATTGTTCCATGGTAGGCTGATGAATTGACATAAGATCTCAAGGTAGATCCTAGCAGCAATAAAGTCTAAATGTGATTCAATAAGAATCTATACATGAAAACATTAAAGAAAAAAGGTAGGTCAAAAGCATCAATACACTAGCAAAAGTTGTCTCACAAGCTGTCTTATGACCGCCACATGTTCTCCACTGCGTACATGTACGCGCGCGCGCACGCGCACACACACACACACACACACACACAGAGTATATGCACGCACAAATAAATGTAACTTTAAAAATTATGGATGGGCCAGGGGTGGTAGTGTACATCTTTAATCCCAGTACTCAGGAGGAAGAAGCAGGTGGATCTCCAAATTCAAGGCCATCCTGGTCTAGAGAGCGAGTTCCAGGACAGCCAGGGCTATACAAAGAAAAGCCTATCTCAAAACAAAACAAAAGTAAATAAAAAGAAAGAAGGAAAACAAACCAAAAACATACAGAGGACAATCTAGGCATGACAGCTTATACCTATAACCCCAACATTTGGGAGGCTGAGACAGGGGTGCTAGGAGTTCTAGGACAGCCTGGGCTAAACTATGAGGCTATGTCTCAACAGAAGAAAAAACGAATTAAAATTCAAAACAAGGAGAAAAGTTCTGGTTAGTAGTCAAATATAACAACAATTTATCAATTGTCAAGAATTTTACACGCATACATATAAAACATTAGTGAAAAGGATTTCCTTGATGGTTTACAAGAGACTGTAGGCCTTTTGAGAATATCGCTGTGACTTAGCATCTGCAGCCTCTCCACAGTGCCTTCTGTGTAACACATAATGGGAGAGACCCAGGGTTGACTAAGAACGGCCAGCTAGCTAGAAACTTCCCTTCCCAGTAGGTCTTAATTATTTATTTTTATGTTATATGCATTTGGTGTTTTGCCTGCATATATGTCTGTGAGAGGGCATCTGTAAGCCCCGGAACTGGAGTTATAGACAGTTGTCAGCTGCCACATGGATTCTGGGAATTGAGCCCAAGTCCTGTGGAAAAGCAGCCAGTGCTGTTAGCCACTGAGCCATTCCACCAGCCCCCCATAAAATGTATTGTAATAAGTCACGAGATCAGCTTTTCATAAGACCTATTAAAAATCAACAATGAAAGCAAGCTGGTCAGTGAGGAACACCTCCTGAAGAGCACAGCCCAGCAGAACAGCTGGCCCATCTGTCCCTTTAAACTCATCTAGGTGCTATTATCCTGCAACGCAGCAAGGGTCTGAAAACGTCCACCTCACTGTCCTCCCAGCACCTGGAGACACCAGCAGAGAACTAGGTTGAAGGAGTACCTTGGTCTTATCTATCACATAAATCTGAATAGACGGTAGAGGGATGTATTCTGAAGAAATCCTCAAAATATCGTATGAATTTCACAGGCTTTAAAACAAATCTATGAGCCACACAAAGAACACAAACCCAAAGGAATGTATATGACTTTACCCATTTACTGTATTTCAAAGGTCCAGTGAATCCCATGGCTTCTATTATCTTCGTGAACAGACCGACTTTCTCCTCAACACACTGCGGGGAATCTTGGGTAGTGGGAAGCTACTTAAACAAAGAGAAAGAAATCAAAATTAGTTACAGAAAATTTCTACGCAGAATGCTTTGATTTGTTTGCTCTAAGGACATGTTCATTGAGTAGGTTTCTTCTCTTCTGCCCGAGCTCTTGATATCTTTTTAATGATTTTTGGAGATTTTGTTGTTTGTTTGCTCTGAGCATTCTGTTTTGTTTTACTGTGGAATCAAACCCATGGTTTCACATTCTAGGCAAGTGTACTTTCGTGGAGCCAAACTTAGAGCCCTCACATAAGTGTGCAAACACATCTGAAACGGTATCTAACAGATATCCTCCGAGTTACAGAGCAAGACATACCCACCTCAACAACCACATGCCTGTGATCCCATGATTAGGAAAGAACAGACTTGAGGTATTATGAAAAAGAGAGATGGCTCAGTGGCTAACAGCACTGGCTGCTCTTCCAAAGGACTTGGGTTCAATTCCCAGCAACCCCATAACAGCTGACAACTGCTTATAGACATACAACTCTAGATCTAGGGAATCTGACGCCTTCTTCTGGCCTCACAGGGCTCCAGGCTCACACGTGGTGCACAGACAAATGTTCATTACACATAAAATAAAAAAATAAAAGGGAAAGGAGGGGGAGGAAGGGAAATGTAAGGAGAGAACAAAGGGGTGGGGGAAGGGGTGGGGGAAGGGACAGGGAAAGAGCGAGGAAGAGAAGGGGAGGAGGAAGAGGAAAGGGGTGGAGGGAAAAGCCCCAGAGACCCTGTCCTAACAAACCTGTCCTCTACAGAGAAAGGTAAATTATTCACCCAGTAAGAAAGGTTTGCAAGGTTACATATGACTATTTTTAACTCATACAAAATCCATAAAAAAATGTTTTCCTCTAAAGAATTTTCTAGACAAGAGTCTACAGTGGGAACAACTCAGGCTATAGGCTCAGAAGACAGAGGTTCACACATTCAGTTAGTTTGTCTCTTACCATCCGCTCTAACCTTGGCTGAATCCCTGAGCTCCCTGACCACATTCACTTAACACAGTCTACAGCAGAGAACAGACTCACCTTCCTCGTGTTGTGGTATTTCCTACTGTGTGGTATGTCTGTTCCAACAATCTGTTCTGATCCCACACACATTACAGACTGATTCTTTTGGAGCCACTGGAAGATGAACAAGCAGATGTAAGCAACACTGAGAACTACTTAGTGAAGTTAACCCAGTTGGAGCTACTCTGGCTGGTTCTACCCAACCTTGCTTAGTCTAGCTCCGGTGAGGGATCATCAGGAGGACCCATAATCAGCACCCAGAATGGTGTTTGGTATATGGCAGGTGCTCAATAAATATCTATTAAATATGTAAAGTTAGATGTGATGGCATGCATGCACCTACAATCTCTGGAAGGCTGAAGCAGGAGGATTACTGTGAGTTCAGTACTATCCCAGAGCATAGTGTGAGACTGACCCAAAGAACAAAATAAAACCAGAAAAGTAATTACTTCTTGAAGAAATAAAAGGATTCAGCCCTAGAAATACAGACTGAATCTGAGTCAAATTAGAGAAACAAAATTTTAATAGGAAAGAGAACTCTGCCAACAGTTGGGTCTCTCTGAATTCCAGGTCAGCCTTGTCTACAGAGTGAACTCCAGGACAGCCAGAACTACACAGAGAAACAAACCCTGCCTCACAAAAACATAACAAACTTGGGGCTAGAGAGATGGCTCAGCTGTTAAGGGCACTGGCTGCTCTTCCAGAGGACCCAGGTTCAATTCTCATCATCCACAGTAGCTCACAACTATCTGTAACTCCAGTTCCCGAAGATCTGACATCCTCATACAGACATACATCAAGATAAAACGCCAATGACAATAAACTAAAATTAATTTTAAAATAAAACAAAACCAAAAAAAAAATTCTGGTTCTGCCACCCAAGAGCTCGGTGGCCAATGACAGCTTGCGGTACCTCGGTTACAGTGAGGCCCGGATGGGGAAAGGAAGGAAAGTGAACCTCCCAAAACAGGTAGTCAATAATAAACAAAGCGGCAGCCACCACCAGGTCACAACCACCTTCCCTTCACAGTCACACTGCCTTTGACAACAATGTGGGAATACACAGCCAACTGTGGTCATATGCCAGGGCTATGCTAAATGTGTTGCACTCTTTAACCCACCCTACAATTCTATTTGGTTAGTATTGCTATAATCAAGAATACAGTTTGGAAAGTAAATTTCTATATGTAAGCTCTACAACAGTGAAAACAGAAATATCCAGTAAGAGACAGTAAATCAAGGTACGATCACTCACAAAAATAAATAATCCAGAGTTGAACCTAGGGCACTGCACATGTAGGCAACCATTCTACCCCTGGATTACATTTTCAAAATCTGACTTTATTTTTCCTTTATTTAACTTTATTTTTTACTTATTTATTTTTAGAAAAGGTCTAGCCTCAAATTCACTATGTAGCTGAGGCTGGCCTCTTTGTGCCTCTACTTCCCAAGTGCTGAGCTTACAGTATATTGTTGTTGTTATAGACAGGGTCTCACTATATACCTCTGATTGTCCTGGCCTTGAAATCACAGAGCTCTGCCTGCTTCTGCCTGCTTCTGCCTGCTTCTGCCTGCCTTCCGAGTGCTGGGATTAGAGACATAGGCCAGCACACCTGGCTGTAGTGCTAGTTTAATATGGCTTTAGGTTCGTAGCAAAACTGAGCAGAAAGCACAGGGTTCCCATATACATTCTCCTCCTCTCCCATGCAGTCTCTCCTACTGACAGCATCCCATCCCAGAGGAGTACTTTATTACGATGAACCTACTTTGACTGACTATCACTGTCCACTCCAAGTCCACAGCTTAGACTAACAATTAACAAGAAAAATGCAAGTTTTAAAAAAAATTTTCATTTTAAATGCATGAATGCATGTGGGTAAATCTAAGAAGTAACACACAGGAATGAAAGGGTTATTTGGTTACATTAGGATTGTGGGCAGCAGATTAGGAAGGTAAGTCAATAGAACACTTTGCCTAACATGGGCAGGGCCTTGAGCTTGATCTCCTGAGCTACAAAAGAAAAAGGGGGAGAAGAGGAGGAAAGGGAAGAAGGAGTCATGGGTAAGCTTGGGCATTCATTGTTCAAATTCCCAGTAATATTTTAATTGCCCTTACAGTTAAAGGGCCTGGGTTGTGGGCTCTGGGCATGATGGCATGTGTCTTTAATCCCAGTACTCAGGATGCAGAGAGACAGGAGTTTGAGGCCAGCCTGGTCCAGATACATAGAAAGTTTCAGACAGGACACTGTCTCAAGGGGGGTGGGGGGGATGATGGGAGGGAGAGAGAGTTAATCCTTCAATTCTGGTTTATTCCAAAAAGAGAAGGGATAAATAATATTAACAATGATTTTCCTGTTTCATCTTAATAAAGGAAAAATAGTTTCTCATTGTGGAATAGTGCTATTTGAATTTCTTTCCAAACAAGGATATTAAAAGATTAGTCAGACTTATGCTTTAATTCTCAAGTACCAAGCAGGCTTTGTGAAATACAGACTAAACACAGCCTCCTCCCATGACATCACATACATCCGTGTAATGGCCCATCTAGAACGCAAACCACTTAAACTGCCTCAGAGAATGGGGTGGGTGTAGCCTGAGTTGGGCTTTTCCCCAGTTAGTGTAAGGTCAGGCATCTTTCTTCAGCCTCACAGCTCCACAGTGGTCAATGGATCCCTTCTCCCTACTTCACTGAACTGCTCAAAATCTGGTACGTGCAGGACAATGCCTACCACTGTCCTGCTCATCCGCAAACACACATTTACCTTTTGGACCACCCTTCCTGCCTTTGCTTCCTTCAAAAAGGACCTTGGAACACCTCAGTTTTTTATCTTTCAAAATAACCAGAATATTACTTTTTCAAAGAGGCCTTCTCTCTCTTCTGTGGGTTGGTTTCTTGCTGATTTGGGATTTTTGTTTTGTTTTCTTTTTTAAGCAGGGTCTCGTGTAACCTAGGCTATCTCTGAACTCAATATGGAGCTGAGGTTAATCTTGATTCTCCAGCTTCCACCCACCAACCGCTGAATGACAGGCATGGCCTGCAGGGCCCAACTTTATGTGGTGCTGGGGACCCAACCCAGGGTATGGAACATGCTAGGCTAGCACCAATGGGCGTACCCGTCCTCAAGAGGCTTTCCCTAACCACCCTATCAAAGTGCAGGTAGCACTATTCTCTAGCAGAGTAGCCCAACCACCTCTTCATGGCCCCTGAGAAGATACTTGATGGTAAGAACCACCTCTCCCATTAGAATCAAGTCCAACTCCAGGCACATGGGAGACATAGATGTTTGTGGATGAAATCAATCCTACCATTTGTACAATATTTCTTTGACTACCCACCTCCACTATCTTTGACCACATATACGCCATAGATATATGTGTCGTGTTCAAGGTACACCAGCCCTCATGCAGGTTTGGGGATAGAAATAAATCTCTGTCCTCAGGAAAAAAAACTCTTACAAAAAAAGGGGGGGAAAGAAAAAGGAAAAGGAAAGAATTTAGCGTAGAGACACCGAACCAAGCATCACACTGAAACTGTCCCTGGACAGGAAGAAGTAAGGAAGGGTCACGTAAGGCCAAAACAGGAACAACCCAAAAAAGGCTGTCAGCAGAGGAGCTTAATGCATCATGCTATCGTCATAAAATAAAATACTATAAAGCCAATTCCCCAGGACCAGAAAGTACATGATGAATTCTACATGAGAATTAATCAACCATCGCTACAAAGGACAGACTTATTAGATCTCTCACAGGAGGCTGGATGACAGCAGACAAACACAAGAGACTGCAGAGCAGATGTGTAACGGCAAATAACTGTACGGGCTACAAAGCAAAGTTCTGTTAGCCGAGGAGTGGGCAGCAGCTAATGGGGGTCAAAGAGGCTTCCGCAATCTTGCTGATGTGTTTTGGGTTTTTTTGTTTAGTTTTTGTTTTGTTTTGTGACAGAATCTCATGTAGCCCAGGTTGGTACTGTGTAGCTGAGGATAACCTTCTGATCCCCCTGCTTCTACTTCCCAAGTGCTAGGACTACTGGCATGTGGTTTATGTGCTGCTGAGACCTGAGCCCAGAGTTTCATAAATGGTAGGCAAACACTCGACCTGAGACAGTTGACTTAACAGCCTCAGTTCATGTTCTCCTCTTGATCTAGAAGCTGGATATGCTTACTTAGTAGTTGTTACGCTGTGTACCTGTGATTTGTGCCTTTTGCTACATTTCTCGTATATCCCAATAAGAACATGCAAGATTCATTGAGATTTGGAATAGGCAGTATAAACAACAGAACTCAGCAACAGAAAACAAAGACCTGGAATCATTAGAAAATGCCTCCTAGAAGTGGGCAGAGCAGAGAAGTCAGAATCAGATTAGGAACCAGGATGGAGTGAAAGAAGTCCCAGCTCTCTCGGAAGTGTTCTGAGAACCAAAATCAAATCCTGCGTGCAAGAGAGATGTCCAAATGGCAATATGTCAAATATAATACAAATGTATAGGTCTGTTCCAGACAATTGCAGTCATAAGATAAACTCTTGAACATGGTTCCATGCTAAAAAGAATATAAGATTTTGAAACTGGGTGTGGTGGAGCACACCTTTATTTAATCCCACCCCTCAGGAGACAGATGCAGGTAGATCTCTGTGAGTTCAAGGATAGCCTGGTCTATAGAATGAGTTCCAACACATCTAGGGCTACATAGTGAGACCCTGCCAGATAGATCGATGGATGGATGGATGGATGGATGGATGGATAGATAGATAGATAAAGATGGATACAAAGATTTCACACAACAGGAGAGCAAGAAGGCTCAGCAGGTAGAGGCCCTTGCACACAAGCCTGACAACCTGAGTTCAATCCAGATCCCACAAGGTGGCAAGAGTGAAGTCTTAAACAGAAGGGGGGATATGAGTAGAAACTTCTAGTTCTTTGGAAAGTTAGTTATATGGAATGATGATTCCCTGGGGCTCACGGGTGAAAGGCTGTCTTGCTAAAGCAGACATGTGAAAGAATGTTTTCCTGAAGCAGACACGGGTGAGAGGACACACATGATGAAGGCATACAAATATGACCCCACATGTAGCAGAATTTCCCCCCAATTAAATTAAATATTAATACAAGAAGCCTGTGATTGGCCAGGGAAAAGGGAGACAAAGCTAAGAGTTTCAGAGACAGAGATAGGGACAGGTAGGGAGAAGGAAGGGAGATGGAGGAAGAGAAAGACGATCCAGATTCCACGTGGCTTTAAGTAGCAACAGGTAGCTATGGATATCACAAAAGATAGAATAATTGGGATACCTTGTCTAGTCTAGGTGGGCAGCTTGTATCACTATCAACTGGCTCTGAAATTATTGTGTGGGCATCTTGAAAACTGAGAATTTATTGATATATAAATCTGACTGGTTAATTATAAGCTTCTAGAGTTTTGACTTACTGGGTTAAGGGGATGTGTGACAACTAGCTGCAGGGGGTAGATGACTGAGAAGGTACAAGCAGCTGTGAGGCAGGCAAACCACAGCTGGAAAGACCTCCACCTGGGTCTAGCCTAGAGGCAGCGAGACCGCCAGGGCAGAGGGTAGCTGGGTATAGTGCGGAGTGGTGCCATGTTTGAGTATTTCCCGCAACACCCACAGACAGTGGGAGATGAGCACTGAGCCTTGGTTTGGTTTTCTCCACCTCACTATTCTTCAATAAAGACACACATGTATTGGTCTGTCTTACAAAGCTTTGCTGAGCTCAACTTGTGATAACACCACCATAGAGAGAAGAAACTCGCCCAAGAACTGCTCTCAAGGTTCCTGTGGCAGCTTGCCACTTCTGCAGCCTCAGGCCGGTTGGCGAGCCTGGTGGTTTCTTCAGGATTGAATGACAGCTGCTGGTTCCTGCCTGGTGTCTGCCTGCCTAGAGGACTGGTCTGCAGCTGCTGAGTCATATTTGGTGTTTGCTACGGGACTGAACTGCTGCCAAAGAAGATCAAGCTCGCCCCTAAGGAACTATTGCTGATCAGGTCCACTTCCCCCATAGCCTAATAACTGTTCTCGTCACTGCCTCTGCTGGGTGCTGGGCTAGAGGAGAGGTTGAACCTTATTAAAAGTAGGTGCAAACCCTTTATGTCTACAGTGAAGTCCCAAGAGCTGTCCTGTGACTTTCCCATGAGTTCTACGGCACATGTACACCTACACTCACACACATAGTAAAAGACAATCTCACACTTATTTTTCATTTCCAAAAAGCTTGAGGGCTGGGGATGCTTGGCTAGCATGCACGAAGCCCTGGGTTCCATCCTCAGCACCACACAAAGCTGCTGTGGTGGTATATGACTATAATGACAGGGGCAGGCACACAAGCAGTTCAAAGTCATCTGCTCCTATACGGCAAGTTCAAGACCAGCCTGGGACAGCTGAGTCAACAAATAATTAATAAGTAAATATGTAAAACAACGACAACCAAAAAGTCCTGAAAGTGAAGGGGCCCCATGCTTGGGGGTAGGGCACAGTGGGGCAGAGACAGGCTTAAGTAGGCCTTGAGTGCTGTGGGTACATGCCTCACAGTTCGGCAAGACTGTGAGCTCCACCAAGGCACAGCCCACTTCTACTCCTTTTCTTCTCTGCCCCAGTACTCAACGCCATTCTGGGCATGGAATCAGTACTCAATAAAAACTAGGTAGTTTTTTTTTCTTCTTCTTCTACTCTGTTCAAAGAGAAGGACAACCTGGAGACAGTCCAAAAAAGAACCACAGAATGATCAAAGGGAGGACTAACAGGTCCTAGTGGAAAGGTTAAAACGAGCTGAAGTTGTTTAGCTTGGAGAAAAGGCAACTGAAGAATTACGGAGTAACTTAGAATAACACCGGGATGGAAGGGGGGTGCTCTCCCCACCCAGCCTTTTCACTTCAGAGGTGAGGAAACTAAAACCAAGGGAGAGGTTGCCATTTGGGGAAGGTGGTTAGGCAATTTTTTGAAAATTCTTCACTTTATAGTGAGAATAAAATTTACTCAGCAGCATGAGCTTAAGTAGTAATAAAAATAGCAGCTAAAAAGCTCGGTGTGGTGGCGCACGCCCCTGGTCCCAGCACTGCGGAGGCAGAGGCAGGCGGGGCTCTGAGTTGGTTAAGCCTGGTCTATAAGGAAACAGAGCCTGTCTCTAAGAGTAAAGTTTCGGGCAATAAACGTAGGACTGACAGAGGAAGGCAACCCCACTGCAATGACTCCTAGGATCAAGAACCATCAGGAGAATTATCATCTAGCAATCCAGTTTGGACATACCTCCAAAAGTAGTGTCTCAGAGAGACCTTTGCACACCTAAGCCCACTCTAGCACTTTCCACAACAAGAGGTGGAAGCAACCCAACATCCAATGTATCACATAAAAAAAGAAAATATGATACGCAACAAAACAGGAGGCCAACCCACACAAGGAAAAATCCTGTGCATGCCTATGGTATGGATGAACCTAAAAACCTTACGCTAGGTAAAAGTGGCTACACTTAGATGTGATCATTAGTGTGCTAAAACTCTCTATTAAAAATATGCTGGGCATGGTAGTGTGCCCTTTGATCCCAGTACTGGGCCAGCCTTGTCTTCAGAGCAAGATTTGGGACAGCCAGGACTATACAGAGAAAGGACATCTCAAAAAGAAAGAGAAAAATATGCTAAGAAAATTAGAGTCTATAATGCCAAAAAAGAAAATAATTTACATTTTCAATAGCAAATAAAGGTTATCTAAACAACATGAATAACTTCTATTCTAGTGAGTAAAAAGGCACCAGAATAGACAATTCTTTATATATTTGATATTTGTTAAGGTACTTAACTATTTCTTTCTTTTTTTTTCAGTGCTAAAGACTGCACCAAGTCCCTCATGCATGCAAGTACCTGAGCTATACCTAAGGGTCACAGTCAGCCCTGACAGGTACCTAAGGGTCACAGTCAGCCCTGACAGGTACCTAAGGGTCACAGTCAGCCCTGACAGGTACCTACGGGTCACAGTCAGCCCTGACAGGCACCTAAGGGAAAAATTAATGTCCACATAAATGGAAGAGACCCAGCAGAGATGAAAACATTGACATTTTCAGATCTGAAGTAACAAATTATTTTTATTTCCTTTACCACTAAAGTATTATATGACTAAGCTAGACGGTGGTGGCGCACGCCTTTAGTCCCGGCACTCAGGAGGCAGAGACGGGTAGATCCCTGAGTTCGAGGCCAGCCTGGTCTACAGAGTGAGATCCAGGACAGTCAGGACTACAGAGAGACCCTGCCTTAAAAAAACAAAAACAAAAAAAGTGTTTTATGACTGACAAAAAAATTAAGAAACTAAAACCCTTTTAAAGAGCTCAAGGTTCAAGACATCACAATGTATCTAAGGCCTTAAATAATCATGTCTTGAGCCGGAACGTGGTGGCACTCGCCTTTAATCCCAGCACTCAGGAGGCAAAGGCAGGCAGATTTCTGAGTTCGAGGCCAGCCTGGTCTACAGAGTGAGTTCCAGGACAGCCAGGGCTATACAGAGAAACCCTGTCTTGAAAAACCAATAATAATAATAATAATAATAATAATAATAATAATAATAATTGTGTCTTGGATTTTGTGTTTATAAAGAAAAGGAAATATTTTTGTATTCCTTCAAAAGTAATTTCAGAAATAAAACTGGAAAGTTAACTCTAAGATGACTCTCTGGAAAAGTCCCCAGCAGTAAAAACCATCAGACTGTGACATGCTATTCTCAGCTAAGATCAGCCACTGGAGGATTTAGAAGCAACGCCCTGGACACCATACTGAAAGAATCCGTCTTGAACCAACACCAACCACAGAGACTCAGAGTGGTCTCCTGGGGCTTCTCCATCCCACAGTATGGTTCGCATATAAATAAGATATCATACCAACAAAAATAGCAAACTTTATGGAGTCAGAGAGATGGCTTAGTGATTAAGAGCACTGACTGCTCTTTCAGAGGACCTGGGTTCAATTCCCAGCAACCATGTGGTGGCTCGCAACTGTCGCTAACTCTAAGATCTGACACCTTCACTCAGACATACATGCAGGCAAAACACCAATGCACATGAAATGAAAGTAAATAAATTATTCTAAAAAACAAAACAGGCTTTACCTGGGAGGTGCTGGACAGGGTCTTGCTCCACTGTCTTTGGGTAGGAGACACTGATACCAGTTGGCTGCATATTGGAACCCAATGGGAGATGCTAGTCTGGTTCCTCTAGAAAAAGAAAACACTGTCAGGAATCTGTAACAGAGTAGAGGGAACTGGGGACATTGTGAACTAGTAAGAATTACACCCTGGGAAGCAGAGTGATGGGTCTCTGTGAGTTTAAGGCCAGCCCTGGCTACAGAATGAGACCTTGTTTCAAAGGGGGTTGGGAGACAAGAAATACATATTTAGCCTTCAAGTCTGCTCCTATTAAGAGTTCCTAAACCTCTTGGAATTCAGACATGAGTGTTCTGTCCTTTGTAACAGCCACTTTCAAACTTAGGAGTTGATGCTAATGACTTGACTCTGGAGACAGAAGACTAGTTGAGTAAAGGAACCAACCACTTCAACCTCACAATTGCCAGAGTGACAATGAGTAACCAAGGTGTGTAGTTACAACCCTACTTACACAAAGAAATACACAGTATCAACAACTTCCCAATGTCACAAAGTTAATAAATAGTAGCTTTCAGATTAATACTGGAACCCAGGTAGCCACTTCAGATCCCATTCACGTTTAAGAGATCAAAAAAAGAACAGGTTACCTTGAAGGTCCTTCTAGGTCTAATACTGGAAGTAGAACCAGTAGGAGAGTTTTGAACCAATTAAAATAGAACTGGGGTAGGGTGGCTTGGTGGCTAAGAGAACTGGCTGCTCTTCCAGAGGACCCAGGTTCAATTCCCAGCACACACATGGTAGCTTACAACAGTCTGTAACTCCAGTTCCAGAAGATTCAATGCCCCCTTCTGGTCTCCGCTGGCACCTGTACTCTCCTATGTATATACACATGAGTATTTATAAAAAAAAAAAAAAAAAAAGTCTTCAAAACAAACAAAAACAAAAAAAACCAAACTAAAACATTCACCATATTTAAGGAAGGCACAATGACTTGCTGCCACACCTCCTGAGTTTGATCCCCTGAACACACATGGTCGAAGCAGAGCCAACTCCTGAAGGTCATCCTTTGACCTCCATACCATAGTGCACATGAGCACATGTATGTACACAAATACAAAGATAGATAGATAGATAGATAGATAGATAGATAGATTAGGTTAGCTAGGTATACCAGACAGATACAGATAGATGAGGTCTAGAGTCATCTTTTTAAAAAGTAAACATAAAAATAAAATATAAACAAACAGCTTATTGTGGGCTGGCAAGATGGCCCAATGGGTAGAGCGAGGACCAGTGTTTGATCCTCAGATCCCATAAGGTGGCAGGAGAGAACCAATCCCAAGACCAGACATATGTACGATGCTATACCACATGGTCTGCACTCACACACGAACACAGATACACACAAAACAATAAAAAATAGCACAGCATAGAAAGAACCATATATTCGAAGTCATAAAGCACTGAGTCTACTCTTGGCTCCTCTGGTCATAAAAACCTCATAAAACAACAAGCTCCTTGAGGTTTGGTGGCCTCTTCTGTAGATTACAGATAGAATCCAGGGCCACAACTGCACCCTGTGGTTAAGCTGCACCCAATCCCCTTGACAGCAGGAGAGTCAGGGGTATGCTGGAGAAAGGCATTTGAATGTTAAATCTTCAGGCACTTCTGTGAATTGTCCCATAAACTCATAGATTAGGGATGTTTCTAACAGGCCATCTACAGAACCGTATTTCCAAATGAAAAGAAGAAGCCAACTGGGCAAGGGTGATGCACATCTCTGACCACTTCTCTAACATGGAGGCTGAAGAAGAAGGATCATGTGTTCCAGACATGCCTGAGCTACACAGAGAGGCCTCATTTCAAACAGAGTTTAAAATGTTTGATTTCAGCTAAGGTTTGATCTGTTGAAATGGTTTCCAAGTGAGAGGTGGCTACTGATGTTTTCTTTTATTAAAACTGAGAAATTTGGGCTGGAGTGATGGCTCATCAGTGAGGAGCACCAGCTGCTCTTGCGGAGGACCCAGGTTTGATTCCCAGTGCCCAACTTATGACTCATGAGCATCCGGAACCTTAGAACCAGAGGATCCAATGATCTCTTCTGGCCTCTGTGAGCACTAGGCACACACATGGTGTACATACATACATACGTGTGCATATATACATACATATATAATACATATATATACACACACATATACATACAGGCAAAGACCCATATACACAACAAATAAATCTTAAAAAAAAAAAATCTGGTCTCAAAAAACCAAAAAAAAAAAAAAAATCTGATAAATTGAGGAGAGTCATTCAGTATCAGGTATCATTTCCTAAAAACCTCAGTATAGATTAAGATAAAATTCTCTGAGCCAGGGTCTAAAGAGGTGTGGGAAACAGGAGGAAGATACAAGTAGAAGCAAAGCAAATTTAGACTGGACTACAGCTTGGTTGGTTGTACCATGCATGAAGCCCTGGGTGCCATCCCAGAACCAAATAAACCTGGCATGCAGGTGTAGCCAGTAATCCTAGGAGGTGGAGGCCAGAGATCAGAAGTACAAGGTCTTTCTCAGTACTATAGGGAGGCTGAGACCAGCCTGGATACACAGGACACTGTATTTATAATTAAAAGAAGGAAGGAAGGGGACAGAGAGAGAGGGAGAGGGAGGGAGGGGAGAGAGAGAAATAAAACCTACTGACAAGTAGAACACTGTCTCACAAGATAGAGACTATTAATTTCAACAAAGAAACTGATTTTTAAATGGGGCTAGGGGCTAGGAAGTTGATTCAGTCTGTAAAGTTCTTGTTGTACAAAGGATCTGAGTTCAGTTCCTTAGTAAACGCCGGCAGTGCAGACCTGCAAGCCCAGCACTGGAGAGGAAGAACCAGGAGGATTTCCGAGGGCCCACTGGTCAGCCAATCTAGCCAATCAGCAAGTTCCAGGTTTGGTGAGAATTCCTGTTTAAACCGGACATGTGTAAACATATACAGGAAAGGTGCTCAGTACTAAAGTTCTTGTGTATGTGTCCAATTGGTAGTGTCTGCCCAGTGTGCACAAAGCCTTGGGTTTGATCCCACGTACACCCACAGGAAACCAGGCATGGGGATACACATCTGTAATCCGAACACTTGGGAAGCAGAAGTGGGAGAATCAGAAGTTCAAGATCATCCTTGCTTATATAGTGGGTTTGAGACCATTATTAGACAATGTATTTAATCCAGAATTGAAATATACAACAACCAAAATAAAAAACAGAGTGGCTCCAAAGCAGAGCTGTGCAGGAAAGACTGACGAGCCTGGAGAGACTTCAGTTGAGGTTATCCAGGCTGGGGAAGGAAATGCAGGGGCAGGGAAAACAAACAAAAGACAGCAGGGGCAGGAGAGATGGCTCAGCAGTAAACAGCACAGGTCGATTTTCCCGAGGACCTGGGTTTGATTCCCAGCACCCGCATGACAGCACACAACCACCGGTAACTCCAGTTCCAAGAGATCCAACACTCTTCCCTGGCCTCTATGGGAACTGCATATGATGTATCATGTGTTGACACATATTCAGGCAAACACTCATATACATAAAATAAGATCTACAAATACATATATACACAAAGACAACAGAAAATATCCCACCGTTTATTTACTCTACAATCTAAGAAATTCAACTAGCTTCAAGTAGGACAGATATAAAAAGATACAACATAATCAAACTGTCAAAAGACAGAGGAAAAAAAAGTGTTGACAACAGCAAGAAAGAAGGGACTCATCAGACACAAGGGGCCTCAGTAATGCTGGACTGATTTATCCTCAGAAGCTGGAGCAGCCAAAAAGCTCTGGGAAGAAATCCTGAAAGTGTTAAATGAGAAAGACTATTATACCCTGAGCATGTTGAGACATAACCTGTAATGCTAGCACCCAGGTCCCCCAGGAAGAAACATGGCAAGTCTGAGGCTAGTCTAAGTTACACTGTGGGACCCTGTATCAAAGAAAGAAAGAGAAAAAAGGTGGGGTGGAAGAACTAATAAGTTTCAATATCTGGCAAAACTATCCATCAAAAATAAAATGGGCCGGGCAGTGGTGGCACACGCCTTTAATCCCAGCACTTGGGAGGCAGAGGCAGGTGGATTTCTGAGTTCAAGGCCAGCCTGGTCTACAGAGTGAGTTCCAGGAAAAAAACAAAACAAAACAAAACAAACAAAAAACAGAAGCATAGTTCTTATATCTCTAAAATCAAGTTGGTATCAACTCAAACTAAATTGTAATAAATTAGGGTGCTAATTATATCCCCAGTATAATCACAAAAACAATCCTCCTCTACCCCTCCCTCCAAAAAATACTGTAAAAACGTTTACCATGGGCAAGGTCTTATAGTTAGTGCATGTGCCTGTCATGGTAAGGCATTGAAGGCCAGCCTTAGCTACATAGAGAGTTCCAGGAAGATCTACTTGAGACTGTTTTTTTTAAAAAAAAAAAATGTCAGGCATAGTGATCTTTAATCTCAGCAACTGGGAGGCAGAGGGAGGCAACTGTAACTTTGAGGGCCAATCTGGTCTACATGGTGAGTCCCAGAAAGGCCAGAGCTATGTAGAAACCCCTTCCCCCCCTCCCCCAAAAAAAGACAGACAGAAAGATCAATGCAAGTTCAAGGCCAGCCAGAATTACAAAGTAAGACCTCACCCCACACCCAAAAAAACCCCAAACAGCTTGGTCATTTCTCTAGAGATACACAAATGACCCATATAGAAACTCAACCACACTAGTCACTATGGAAATGTAAATTAAAAGCACATACTGTTTCACACCCATTAGAAGGACTATTATCCAAAAACAAAACAAACAAAAACCAAGCTTGGAGAAACTGATGTATCTGTATATTGGAGGTGGAACCGTAAGAGCACACCAGCTGTCCAGTTCCCAGCATCCACATCCTGTAGCTCATGACCACTTGTAACTCCAGCTCCAGTGGATTCTACAGGCCGTGCACTTATTTGTAGTGTGCACACACGCAGTATTAAAAATAAATTTTAAAAACCCTTAAATATAGGGATATAATTCTGTAGGTAGAGTGTGTGAATGCCTTGGGGGTTCCCTTCTTCCCACCATATGAACCAGGCATAGTGGGGCATAACTGTAATCTCAGCACTGAGGAGGTGAGGGAGGATCAGAAGTTCAGGGTCATACCCAAACTCAAGTCCAGCCTGGGATACTTGAGACTCTGTCTCAAACAAGAAAATAATCATCATCATAGAAACATAGTTTATATTAGTGATTCTCTGATCAAACCAAACAGCAGTCACTGATTTAAAAACTCTAGGGTTGCTGGGCAGTGGTGGTGAATGCCTTTAATCCCAGCACTTGGGGGATGGGAGGCAGGCGGATCTCCATGAATTCGAAGCCATCCTGATCTATACAGAGTGAGTTCCAGGACAGCCAAGGCTACACAGAGAAACCCGATCTCTAAAACAAAACAGAACAAAAAACAAAAAACAAAACAAAACAAAAACAAACAAACAAAGCAAAACTCTGGTATTAGTGAGATGGCTCACTGGGGAAAGGAAGCAATATGACCTGGATTTTATCCCCAGGACCTACAAGTTGTCATTTAACCTCCATATACAGTGTGGCATGTGTGTACCCACACACATGAAGAAATAACTCAGATATCTGAGTTCAAGGCTAGCCTGATCTACAGGGAAAGCTTCAGGACAGCCGAAGCTATAAAAAGAAACCCTTTCTCAAAAAAACCAAGAAAGAAAGACACAGAGATGAATGGAGGAAGGAAGGGAGAAAAAAGAAAAAGGAAGGAAGAAAGGAAGGAAGAAACCTAAGGCGCAGAAAAGTCAGATACTTAGGATTCTATCTACAGCAAGTGGTGGAGCCAAGATTTCCACCAAGACTTTTCAGGTATGGAGAGGCTCGCTTGAGTGTTAGTGCAAAGCCTTGCAGTGGCCAGCCCAAATCCCTGTTCCTAGCCGTGAACGATAAACACCTGCTACTACCTTCATACTGACTTCCAGGGTGTACTAGCCAGGGAGGGTTCTCATAGGCTCATCACATTCTGTTACAATGTACAAGAAGACCTTGGGGAATAAGCACGGAAAAGAGATTTTCCTAATTTTATTGTGCACGCTTGTACCAAGAAAGATATACAGGGAATAGAAAAATAACCCCCCCCCCATGGAAGCTGTCAGCAAAGAAAAGAACCTGTAATAATCCCTATGCTCAGGAACAAGAAATTTAAGAAGAAATTTAAGAGCTGTCCGAGAATCTCCAAGGAAAATGAAGGTGTTCATTTCAGGTCTCTAGCCCAATTTGTTTTCTAGTTCACCAAAGTACCTGTCTTTAAAAATAATTTAGGGCTCAGAGTAAATTCCTTATCTAGCATGCATGAAGTTTAACCCTTATTTTACACACACACACACACACACACACACACACGCCATTACACATGTGTACACATAAACAATTTACACAGGCCAGTTGCCATTTCCCCAGTCATCCTCAGACCTCAATTCCACTTCTACCTTAGTTAGCATCTGTAATTACTTCAGCAAATGAACCACTCTCTGGGTAACAGGAGCATACCTCTCAAAACCTCCTGAGCAGCGACTGAAGAAGCAGTTTGCTAGGATGGCAAGGAATGTTAGGTAGAGTGTAGTGTGAAATGATGTAAAACAGGTAAAATAACAATGCAAAGGATAGCCAGAGGCAGGAATAGGGTCTGCTATGTAAAACAGTGCCCTTGACCAAGTTCTGTAAGTACCAGACTTAAATTACAAACCGCCCATCTCTTAGATCTCTTTGACTAAGAACCGGTTCCACTCTGTCATTTTCTTAACTTATCCGAAAAGTCCGATAGTGACTCTAAAGAGGATTTAAGGTCAAATCTCAGAAGGGACAAGGACAGAGCATCCCACTCAGATTAGCACCTGTCTAGAAGTCTTCCCTTCTTCAGTCATTCAACAAGTATTAGGTTGTGCCAAATAGTATGCTGGGCAAAGAGAAAGCCACAGGGCAGTCTCTCCTGAAGCTTCTGCTCTAACACTTATGCATTCCACTGAACAATACAAGCAAAAATTCATTTAAAGTCTCTACAACAAACTCAAAAAACTCAAAAAACCTCAGAATCCAAAGGGAACTGCAAGAGATAAATGTCCTTATTTTTCACATGGACCCGGGACCCTCCAGTATCTTACTCAAGGTCACACTGCACACTGTGACAGACATGGACTGGACCCACCTCCTCCAGTCCCCCTCGACTCCAATCAGTGCTCCCACGTGTTCTTGAGAACTATCCTCATCACATAAAGATCCGAGGTCACTACCTTCTAAAAAGGTGGAGAAGCCAAGGCCAAAACAAGGGTAAGGAGAAGTGGGAAGCTGCTTCAGTTTCCCTGGAGAAAGGCGACCACGCAACGGAGCTACAAAACAGGCTCCCCCATTTCTCCCCTGCGCCTCCCGCCCCGCCCTCTCCAAGCCCAACCTGGAGACGCTCGTGCGTCTCTAGAAAACTACTCCTGCACTCACAAGGACTCGCACCAGTAACGCCATGTTTCTCCACAATCATTTCCGGGTGAAAGGTGGGCTTCCGGAATCCCGATTGTCACCACCCACTCAGCCTCAGTCCCCTTGCTAAAAGGTAGATGGGCATCGGCGGCGGCGCAGGCGTAGATGTCACTCTGCGCACCCGCGATTTTCCTGCCGTGGATCTGAATGAGGTTCCGGGACGCGAGACTCCTCGCTAGTCTTAAGTCCTTGCTGCGCGTCACAAGGGCTCACGTTCTTCCTCTACACAGCCCCGGACCTGGCCTCTCACATCCTCTCACCCTTCGGTTAACCCCTTACAGCCATTCCTTTCCTGACTCCACCCCCAGGAGACCTCAAGGCTCAGATGTCCCAGTAGTTAAAAAAGAGGCCAGGGAGTCTGAGAACCTAAGAGCACAGTCCTGGAAAGCCAGGAAAGGGGATTGTCAGGTGCTGACCTGACGCTTGGCAGAAGAGGAGCTTGAGGCTTGTGTTTGGCTGGTTAATACATCTTTGAATACTAATAGGAAAGTATTAGTAAAGGAACAGCCAAGCATGGTGGCTCACGCCTTTAACCCCAGCACTCAAGAGGCAGAGACAGGCTGATCTCTGAATCTTCGAAGCCAGCCTTGTCTGCAGAGTTCCAGGACGACCAGGAGAAACCCTTGTCTCCAAAAACAAACAAACAAACAAAACATATTTAGTAACTGAGAAAGAAGGATGAGAGGAGTTGCCTGTGGGAATGGGCAAGTGGATCGTCTTAGCTGAAGAACTCTTTGATCCCATGAGAAGTAGAAAAGAGAAGACATTGCTGCTTCAGTGACCGACCAGGAGCCAGAGCCTAACGGTTGAAGCACTTCCTATCCACCAGTCAATAAAGACCTACTGAGTATTCAGTATGCATTCAGCCTGCACTGGATACCAGACAGGTGTGAATAATTCTGTGGACCTTCCAAGTACGGGTAGGGTAGGTCTGGGTAGACAACTTTTTTCTTTTTCTTTTTCTTTTTCTTTTCTTTCTTTCTTTTCTTTTTTTTTTTTTTAAGATTTATTTATTTTGTGTATGTGAATACACTGTTGCTCTCTTCAGACACACCAGAAGAGGGCATCAGATCACATTACAGATAGTTGTGAGCCACCATGTGGTTGCTGGGAATTGAACTCAGGACCTCTGGAAGAGCAGTCACTGCTCTTAACCACTGAGTCACCTCTCCAGCCCAAGAAATCTATAACTGGTTGTGATCAATTAGTTGTAAACACCACTGCTCTTGGACCAACCCTGGGTAGACAACTCTTTAAAAAAAAAAAAAAAAAACTGATACAAAAGAAACAATAAATAGCTAATAAAAACAATATGGGCAAGGACTGGACCAGCTTAGCAGGATAAAGCCTATAGGTGGAACTGACAAGTAAGATGGGAATCAGGGCAATCCTTTCCACCACCACCCCTCCTTCTCCCTTTTAAATAAAATTTTGTGTAGCCCAAGCTGACCTCAGGCTGTATGTAGCTGAATCTGGCCTTGAAGTCCTGATCCTCTGTGCCTTTATCTCCTGAGTGCTGGGATTTTTTATTTATTTATTTATTTTAAAGCAGATCTTACCAGTAGCCTTGGCTGGCCAGGAACTCACTGAGAACCAACTGCCTCTGCCTCCCAATAGCCACCACACCTGGCAAAATTCTGTACATTTATTGAGTTTCTAGTTTTTAAATGTTTGCAAGTGAAATGACTAAATTAAGCTTGTGACAGAGCAAGACAATGGAGAGATCCCTCCATCTTGTATTCTTGCTGAGGCCGTTTCAGGTTTAATTAGAATCTGATCTCCTTGACGGAGAATCCTGTGGAAAATTACCCAACTCTGTTCTAGGAACCCAAGGTAAAGATGCCCTAGATAACCAACTTGACTCCTGCTTGTGCAAACCTCTTCCTCCAGCTAACTGCTTATCTCAGCTTCTGTTAAACTGCTTGCTTATGTGAAGACCCCTCCAGCTGCCGAGGAAGATGCCCTGAAGTGGTTTCTGCCTTTTAAAAAAACCCATGCTCTGGGCTGGAGAGATGGCTTAGCAGTTAAGAGCACTGACTGCTCTTCCAGAGGTCCTGAGTTCAGTTCCCAGCAATCGCTCACAACCATCTGTAATGGGATCTGATGCCCTCTCCTGGTGCTTTGAAGACAGCTACAGTGTATACATATACATATAATAAATAATTCTTAAAAAAGAAAGAAAGAGGGGACCTAGTAGGGTCAGGGTTGGGGATGGGGATGGGGATGTAAAAAGAAAGAAGGAAGGAAGAAAAAGAGGAAAAAGGGAAGGGAGGAAGAGAGAAAGAAAGGAAGGATTTTTTTAAAAAACAAAACAAAACATGCTAACTCAATGCTACACTTAGGATCGGAATATGTGAGTGTAGTCCCAGTCAGTCAGAGAAAAGATTTGCAGTTACCTAAAAACTGTCTGAGTGTTCATCTCTGGTGGGTTCCCTAAAACAAGCTAATTAGCATATAAACTGTTTTTTCATTTGTTGAAAAAAAATACTCTTTAAGTGGTATTTTAAAATGTAATTCAAAAAATAAAATGCACCCAGTGGTGGAGGCCTATGCCTTTAATCTCAGCACTAGGGAGGCAGAGGCAGGTGGATCTCTGAGTTTGACCAGCCTGGTCTACAGAGGGAGTTCCAGGCCAACCAGAACTACACAAAGAAACTGTCTAATTTATATGTATGTGTATGTGTATGTGTATGTGTATATGTATATGTACATATAAATATATGTGAGAGAGCAGTTAACTATAATCACCAAACTATAATAGGCCTCTTGAATTTATTCTTCCTCTCTAAGTCAAATTTTGTGTCCTTTGACCAACATTTCAACCTCTTTCTGTTCTCCTAAGAGCCACATTTGCTGTTCACTTCCATGAGTTCATTTTTAGGTGAAATACTTGTCTCTGTTTCTGACTTAATGTCCTCCGGCCTCATGAATATTGTCCCAATAGACAGGAAGCTCTTTTTTGTCTGGCTGAACTGCATTCTACTATGAATACAGACATTCCATTTCCATGCTGATCTGTTGATGGACACTTGTGTTATCAACTTTATGTGTTGACAGTTGTGATTGATGCTGCATGTACATGTGAATACTGATTTCATTGTCTGTAGATAGAAGGCCAATAGTAGGATTGCTAGATTGTATAATAATTCTGCTTTTAAGTTTTTTGTGGGGGTCTTCCATTTTACCTCTTCAGTAGCTATTGTAACTTACATTCCTGCTTACAGTACTGAATGTTTCTTTTTCTTCTTCATCAGTGCCAGTTATAAAATCTAGTCTCATAGATGTGATATCTTATTATGGTTTCAATTGTTTATTAATGAAATATTTTCCTCATATGCCTATTAGCTAATTATAATAGAAATGACTATTTTCTTTCTTTCTTTCTTTCTTTCTTTTTTTTTTTTTTGGTTTTTCGAGACAAGGTTTCTCTGTGTAGCCCTGGCTGTTCTGGAACTCACTCTGTAGACCAGGCTGACCTCGAACTCAGATATCCACCTGCTTCAGCCTCCCAAGTGCTGGGATTAAAGGCGTGCACCACCACTGACTGGCATAAAATGACTATTTTCAAAAAATCCTTTGCCCATTGTTGTGGACCAGTGTTGGTTTTTGGTTGGTTGGTTGGCTGGGTAAGTGGGTGAGTAGGTGGTTTGAGACAAGCTGGCTGGCCTGTTGTATTAGTCAGGGTTCTCTAGAGTCACAGAATTTATGGGTAGTCTCGATAGAGTAAGGGAATTTGTTGATGACTCACAGTCTGTAGTCCAACTCCTCGACTGTTCTGGCTGGTTGTGTGTCAACTTGACACAAGCTGGGATTATCACAGAGAAAGGAGCTTCAGTTGAGAAAATGCCTGTATGAGATCCAGGTGTAAGGCATTTTCTCAATTAGTGATCAAGGGCGGAGGGCCCCTTGTGGGTGGTACCATCTGTGGGTTGGCAGTCTCGGGTTCTATAAAAAAGCAGGCTGAGCAAGTCAGGGGAAGCAAGCCAGTAAGAAACATCCCTCCATGCCTTCTGCATCAGCTCCTGCTTCCTGCCCTGCTTGAGTTCCAGTCCTGGCTTCCTTTGGTGATGACCAGCAATGTCAAAGAGTAAGCTGAATAAACCCTTTCTTCCCCAACTTACTTCTTGGTCATGATGTTTGTACAGGAATAGAAACCCTGACTAAGACACCAATAATGGTCAGCAGTAGCTGTGAATGGAAGTCCAAGGATCTAGCAGTTGCTCAGTCCCACAAAGCATGCAGGCAGAGAGCAAATCTTCCTTCTTCCAGTGTCCTTATGTAGGTCTCCAGCAGAAGGTGTGGCCCAGATTAAAGGTGGGTACCATGAGCCTGGATCTGGGACTCGCTTTGGCTCAGTCTGACCTTGAACTCAGAGATCTCCTAGCCTCAGTCTTCTGGGATTAAGAGCATTGTACTACTTTGCCTGGGCCTAAACTTTTCATGGCCACTATGCCTCAAGATCTCCATGCCAAGATCCAGGTCAGAAACTTGTATCTCCCAGCCTCAAGATCTGGATCACAGGTGAGCCTTCTAATTCTGGACTGTAGTTCACTCCGGATATAGTCAAATTGACAATCAGGAATAGCCACTACACCCGTAATTTTCTGTATCAATCAGACTGGCCTTGAATTCAAAGAGATGTCCACTTCTGCCCACTGTATTTTAGGATTAAAGTCCTGTACCACCATATCAGCAGTTGGTCTGTTTTGTTACTTGTGTGGTGCCAGGGATCAAACCCAGAGTATTGTTCATGGAGGGGAGGGGGAGGAAGCAAGAGCTCTACCAGTGAGCTCCATCCTCAGCCCCTTTGCCTAGTTGCCGTCTCTTCTTCTTCTCCTTCCTCTCCTTCTTCCTCTTCCTCTTCCTCTTCCTCTTCCTCTTCTTCTTCTTCATTTTTTGGTTTTTTGAAACAGGGTTTCTCTGTAGCCCTGGCTGTCCTGGAACTCACTCTGTAGACCAGGCTGGCCTCGAACTCAGAAATCCACCTGCCTCTGCCTCCCAAGTGCTGGGATTAAAGGCATGTGCCACCACTGCCTGGCCCTAGTTTTCTTTTTTAATATTTAATTCACTTATATCTGCATTGGTGTTTTGCCTGCATGTATGTCTGTATGAAGATGTCAGATCTGGGAGTTACAGACAGTTGAGAACTGCCATGCAGTGCTAGGAATTGAACCCCAGTCCTTGGAAGAACAGTCAGTGCTCCTAACCACTGAGTGATTTTTTTTATTTTTATTTTATGCATATCGGTGTTCTTCCTTCTTCTATCCTGTGTGTGAGTGTCAGATCTCCAGGAATGGGACTGGCAGACAGTTGTGAGTTGCCATGTGGGTGCTGGAAATTGAACCTGGGTCCTTTGGAAGATCAGTGTTCTTAACCGCTGAGCCATCTTTCCAGCCCTCTTCGCCTAGTCTTTAATCAGATAATTTTGTTGCTGTTGAGCTGAGTGAAATCTTTATATATTTTGGATATTAACATCGTTACCAGATCTATGGTTTGCAAACACTTTTCCCCATTCTATGGGCACCTCTTCACTCTGCTAATTATTTCTGTTTCTAGTTTGAAGTAGTTACAATTTCTTGTTTTGTGGTTTTGTTGTTTCCATATTTTGGAGATCACAAAACAATTTAAATAGAATTTTTAAAACTAATGAGGTTGGGCATTAAATGCATGATGATGCATGCATTTAATCTCGGCACTTGGCAGGCAGAGGCCAGCCTTGTCTACATAGAGAGTTCCAGGTTAGCCACTGCTCTATAGTGAAATTATCTCTATAATAATAATAATAATAATAATAATAATAATAATAATAGCAATTGTTAAAGCTAGGGAGATGGCTCAGTGTTTTAGAGCAAATGCTTTTCTGGAGTCCAAGTTCTTTCCCCAACACCCACACAGAGTGGCTCATAACCACTTGCAACTCCAGATCCAAGGGGTACGATGTCTCTGGCTTCTGTGGGCACCTGCACACATGCGCTTGCCTGCATACACACAGTTTAAAATTATATATGTATGTATATATATACTGGAGCTAGGAATATTTGGAATTCACCTGTAATCCTAGAACTCAGTGGGAAGAGGCAAGTGGATCTTTGTGAGCTTAGGCCAGCCTGGTCTACAAAGTCAGACCCTGTCTCAAAAACACGAAAGAACTATTGGGTCAGAGCAATGGCTCAATGGGTAAAAGTGCTTGTTTCTACACCTGATGATGTGAGTGTGATGATCCTCAGAATACACGTAAAAATCTGGGTGGGTGGTGCATGTCTGTAATCCCAACGCTCCTACTGGGAGATAGGAGGCAGAGGCAAAAGAATCAGCAAGAAGCTCCTGTGGGGATCACAGATTTTGTTCTCTGACCTCCAGGAGTTCACCATGGCGCATGCATACCCACACTCACACACACTCTAAATAAAGCTTTAAAAACAAAAACAAATGTTACCCAGACCAATGTCAGGGAGCTTTCACTACTCTTAATTCAGTAGTTTTTAAGTTGTGGGTCTAATGTTTAAGTCTTCAATAAACTTTTCTTTGGTTTTGAAACAGGTCTCACTGTGTGGATAAGGCTGGTTTCAAACTCACAGAGATCTATCTGTCCCTGCCTCCTGAATGCTGAAGTCATCAATAAATTTTGAGTTGATTTTTGTCTGTAGCATAAAATAAGTTTCTAATTACAATCTTTTGCATGTTGGGAAATAGTTGTCCTAACATGTCCTTCACCATTCTGTGGAGTGTGTGTGTGTGTGTAGTGTGTGTTCATAAGACTAAGAAATACTGATTCTTCACCATTCTGTG
>JADRCH010011013.1:0-16651 GCA_019843965.1 Rhynchomys soricoides
AAGAAATACTGATTCTTCACCATTCTGTGGAGTGTGTGTGTGTGTGTGTGTTCATAAGACTAAGAAATACTGATTCTTCACCATTCTGTGGAGTGTGTGTGTGTGTGTGTTCATAAGACTAAGAAATACTGATTCTTAGTTTGTTGATGTGTACATGTCTGTGCATGTGTGTACGTCTGCACTGTGTGCATGTGTGCATGTGTGTGCCCATGTATATGGAAACCATAGGTGGACATCAGATGCCTTCCTCAATCACTCCCCACCTTATTTTGCAATTGTTAATTTATTATCACATGTGTGTGTGTGCAACCGTATGTAGGGCTATGTGCCACAGAAGATGTGCAGAGGTCAGAGGACCTTACCTCAACTATTTTTAGTCTTAAAAGTTCTTTAAGCCAGGTATAGAAGAAGCATGCTCATATTCCCAGCCCAAAGGATGCTGATGCAGTCTGCTTGATGTGAGTTCAAGGCCAGTCTGGACTAGTATAAGATGAAATCTTGTCTCCAAAACAAAACAAACACCAGGGAATAGACTAATATTCTCAGAGTATAGTATATATACTTTTATTAAAGTGTCTTTATAAAACCTAATATCATGTAGAATGAACATACACCAATAAAAATTTTTCAGAAATAAAAAAAAAATTATAAAAAAGAAAAATAGCCAGGAGGTGGTGGCCCATGTCTTTAATCCCAGCACTTGGGAGGCAGAGACAGGAAGCTCTCTGAGTTTGAGGCCAGCCTGATCTACAGTGAGTTCTAAGACAGCCAGGGATACACAGAGAAACCCTGTGTCGGGGAGAGGAAAGAAAAGCATTCCAAAATCTGCGTAGGGAGCAATGCAGAACAGAAGCTCTTCTGCAGAATGAAGGTGATAGCAGCCATGTCGTAGGGTTAGTTATGAGAGTTAAGGGTGACAGGGTTTAGACCGTGCTTGGGTCCATCCCACAGCAATTGGATTTGCATCTCTTAGTGCATTGTTCTGGCCTCTGGAACTGCATGTTTTGATTGAATCTCTTCTACCTTTGGCTCCTAAAGGCTGCAGTGTCTACTCACACTGCTGCTCTGCTCCTCCTTCCTCATCTTGATAGCTCTAGTTGCTTCAGCTAAATCTCTTAAGACATTATTTCTAGACCTCTCACTACCATTGTCGTGTGTGCGCGCGCGCGCGTGTGTGTGTGTGTGTGTGTGTGTGTGTGTGTGTGTGTGTGTGTGTAAGCCAGGTGTGCTGATGTATTCACGTAATGAGCACCACTTTTTTCTTTTCTTTTTGCAGGGTTGGGGTTCAATCCCAGAGCCACGCATATGCTGCCAAGCCATTCCACTCTGAGCTGTGAACTACTGCCCCAGGCCTGAAGCTCACACTTGTGTTAGCATTCAGGCAGCCATGTTATATTTCAGTAACTCCACAGGCTTCACAACCGCCTACAATGCTGTCTCCCTTCAGTCTGAAGTTAGTGAAATTACACTTGTTCATACCTTATATTTACTTATGGAGTCGGTCCATGGGTTTAAATGGATAGGTGGGGGTTTTTGTTTTATTTTGTTTGGTTTCCTGCTCTATTTCATCTACTCTCACTCAGCCTCCCTTATCCCAACCCCCTTTGGGTTCTTTGTTTTCTTTTCCATTTATGCATGAACCTTAAGAACATTGTAAGGGTGAAACTTCCCATAAAGTGCTAAGTACAAGAAACTGGCACATGACAAGCCCTTGGTAAACATCTGCAATGCTTCTGACTTTATTATGTTGACACTCAGTACAGCGTCTGTGCCTGACTGGACCTTCAATAACTATTCGCTAATCAATGAATGAACAACTAGAACAAAGACCGGCGAAATGAACGAATACCCTCATATCCTGAATCTGAGGGCATGCAAATTTTCAAGAGTCATATGTTTATTTCATGGGTGTGAGTGTTTCCCTGTGTGTACGTATGTGTACTACATAGTGTGTGTACCACATGTAAGGACGGTGCCCATAGAGACCAGAGAAGGGCGCTGCCTCCTCCGGAACTGGAGTTACAGATGGTTGTGAGCTGCTATGTGGGTGCTGGGAGACAAGCATAATCCTTCCACAAGAGCAGCAAGTCCTTTTGACAGCCAAGCCATCTCTCAAGCCCTAGATTTATAACTTTTACAGATAGGGAAACTGAGCCTTAGCGAGGTTAACTAACTTGGCCCTGGCCACTTAGCTGAACAGTGGTAGAACCAGGGCCGGGACTCCCCAATTCCCGTTCATGTGACTAGCCCTACTGTGCTCCATCCAACACACGTGTATTCAGATCAGGAGAGCCAGCTGAGTCAGAATGAAGGCTGTAAGGCTTCCTGAGGTTGTGTGTCCTAGCCCTGGAGAAACTGTTTCTCCTGTTGTGACCCTGGGACACAGGATGTGGAAAGGGCCCAGCGATGAGAAGCGCAGTGCTGGAAGCCTCCCTTCTTTCCTCCCCTTTGGGCCTCTCATGTTTCCTGCCCTAAACTCTGCTCTGCTATTTTCCCAAGGAATTCACAGCACGGTGTGTCCCTAAGGAGACACTTTTGGGGCCAGGGAGCCAAGCCAGGGAGGTGACTCCATTGCTGGCCAAGACAGGGGTCAGTGGACTCAGGGGCCCAGAAGAGTGGGTATAAGAATGAGGAGGCCTGCAGGAGACATGTGGTTGCCACTCTGCCACTCCTGTAGGTATCAGCTTCCTATCTGCAAAAACAACTGAAGTCAGTGGTACTCTTAGGAGCTGGGCACACACCTTATCCTAGTACTAGGAAGACAGAGTCAGGCAGATCTCTGTGAGATCAAGGCCAGCCTGGTCTACATAGTGGGTTTCAGGATAGCCAGAGCTAACATGAGTACCACCTATAAACACCTGCTGTCACATGCTCATGTGTGTGCACACACACACACACACACACACACACATATATAATCCTTATACTGCCCACTTAAGACAATCTAGGGCATTATGTGACAATAATTAATGTTCACCGAATTTCATCTTTGCTACTTTATGAGGCTGAGTATTTTTATATCCTCACAGCTAGCTTTATGAACTAGATAATAAATGTATTGTTTGCCCCCTTTTTTATTTTCTTTCCTTCCTTTCCTTCCTTCCTTTCTCACATGAGGAGTCAAGCTGGACATGCAATCCTCAGATACACAGTTATAGAGTATCTGCCTACATGGCAGTATCTATTTCTTGTTCAAGGCCCATAACGTTTTTTTTAAGATTTATTTTTATTTATATGTATTGTGTGTGCATGCACACTCATGTGTATGTATTCACACATGTGTTCAAGTACCCAGAGAGGCCATGAGTGGAATCATGGGTGGTTGTTACCACCTGGTGTGGGTGCTGGGAACTGAACTCAGGGCCTTTTCAAGGGTAGCCAGTGCTCTAAGCTGCTGAGCCATTTCTACAGCCCCCAAGGCCTATAACTGACAGAAGACGAAGCTGAAGTTTGAAGCTACACAACCTTTTGAACCCTTCAGAGCTGGGGGACTATGGTTAGGAGAGTGTGAACTATGGAGTCAAATAGAAACCCTGTAATGTTTTGTGTGTGAGAGAGGTGGTATGTGTATGTGTGCACATGAAAATCCAAGTGCACATGTACATGTGTGTACACATGTGTTTATGTCTACTTATGTAGAGGCCACAGGTTGATGATATCTGATGTCTTCCTTGGTCACTTTCCACAGTGTGATTTGAGATAAGGTCTCTCACTAAACCTGGGGCCCAAAGATTCATCAAGGCAGACCAGCCAGCAAGCTCCAGGGATCTATCTGCCCATCTCTATCTCCCCAGCACTGGGATTACAGACAGGTGCTGCTGTGCTCTGTTTTATATGTGGCTGCTGAAGATTGAAAGTGGGATCTTCATGTTTGTGTGGTAAGTGCTTTACCAACTGAGCCATCTCCAGAGCTCCCAGTAAGCTCTTTGAGCACTAATGAAGTACACATATATGCAGCTTCCTGTGACTGTAGCCAGATGTGTTGCTAAGGGAGAGAGTTCTCCAAGGAGGCCATTGCCCTGATCTGAAGGTTGGAACGGAAGGGCTCTAACTGCTCAAAATGGTCATATTGATTCCCTAGAGTTGGGTGATGGGGGTTGGAAGGTCTGAGTTGTTCTTTTGAGGTTCAGGGAAGTTTGGGGTGGGAAAGAAAGCTCTTGAGGTGTTTAGCCAGAGCTATGACCACTCACTCAATGCCTAACCCTTCAGGCTATGGAGAGCTTTGTGACTCAGGTGATGCTCTACCAGGGCTAAGACAAGAAGAACTTTCCAAGAAACAAGAAACACACAGCCCAAGAAATAAGTACTTGAGGCAGCCAATACCACCTGCGACCCCTTCCTGCTCTCTTTCAGCCCGTTGGTTTCTAGCCATCTCACTCCTACACTGCTCTCTCTGTAACCATACTTGTCCAGTTGGCCTCACCAGAGCCTTCCTCAGGGCTCATTCTCCTCTCTCACACACCGGGCCTCTGTCTTCTGTGGCAGCTCCTTTGTTTACCCTCAGAGCTCTCAGGCGCACTACTAGCCAAACACAACGAAGCCTAGCCAGAGAGAACTCAGTTCCAGACTCTGGCTCCTCTGGGACAGGTAATGGCCTCCAAATCAAGGAGACAGCTCAAAAGAAAGCTGCCCCCTGAACTGGGCTCTTGCTTCAGGTCCTGACAACCCAAAGGAAATGGACACAAGATCTGCCCATTGTTGGGCAGAGATCCCTACTCTTGAGACAGCTTTGGCTGGGAGCCCTGGGAATCAAAGCTTCAGCTGGAGAGAGGTGGGGAAAATTTTGAGGCCCTATGGGTGGGAACCAGAGTCTTGGACTTCTCCTGGTCCTGTGTCGCTCTTTAGCCAGGTAGAATCTGGCCTTGAGTCCTCCACTCTGAGATCCAGGTGCCTAAATTTCCCTACCAGAGAGGACTGTCCCCTCCAAAAGTTCATGCCCCACTCCTCCCCTAAGAGTCTAGCTGAGAAAAGGAAGTGAGCATTTACTGTGGGCCACGTTCCAAGCAGGAAACATTATGAGGATGTGCCTGGCATTTTCTGTCTGTCTGAGGTCAGCAGGGGAGATCAATAATTTGTGTGTAATTGTGCACTTACATAATGTGCAATGTAAAGGGAGAGGCTCCACTTCTGAGTCTGAGCTTTGTGAACAGTGATGTGCTGTAGTCACACAACCCCAGAGAGCAGTGGGGTCCTAGACCAGATCATGTCAGAAACATGTCAGTGGTAGAGAGGCAATGCCACCACAGGGAAGTAGAGACCCTTGGCAGCCCAGACTTCTCAGTGGAGAAAAGTAGACGTCCCTTTAAACGAGGCCCAGGCAAGTCTGTGATTATCATAGTTGGGGGCACTGGGCAGATGCTGTGCATGAAGTGGGATGGTGTTAAAGGAAATCATGTCTCCCCTCCCCCTACCCCCTGAGGCTTCATTTTGGAGACAGTGAGCTTGATAAAGGAATGTAAAACTCTAGCTCTTTGCTAGGCCCCAATGGAACAGAAGGAGCTGGGGACTGATAGGCCTTTGGAAGGATCAGGAATGGGGTTAGAGGTGAACACTGGCCCTGACCAGTTGTACTCTTTGCCCCATTCTACTTCGGTTCCCAGGAGTGGGGGTAGAGTCCAAGCCTGGGAAACAGTTTATACCTGAGGCACTCTACTTTCACTCTCAGGGGGTAGCCATCCATTCCTTAGGAGCTCTGGGTCCCCTGGAGTAAACAAGAAATCTGCCACAGTTTTAGCCATGAAGATTCAGCTTTTTATCTTATCGATGTACATTTTAATCTAACAGTCTAATTAGGCTCATACTCTTCACCCCTGCCCAAGTAAGTCCTTTCCCCTTCTTGCCCAGCCCTTGCAATGAACATCTCATGGCAGAAAGTCACCAGGCACAAAGGTGACTCAAGGAGGGGATGGCACTCGTAGCTCTTCCACGAACTGCTTAGGATATAGCTCCAGCTTCTCTTGAGAGTCTGGAGAGTGAGGAGGCCCAGGCAGGGGAGATGGTGAACTGAGTCTCATTGAAGAACACCTTTCCTGGGCCTCAGGCCCATTCAGAGTCTGTTCCTTGGGCAGGAATCTTCAGATGGGGGTCTCTTTAGACCAGATCACATCCAGAGAGTAAGCCTGCTGAAAACTCTTTCCTGCAGGCTGCTGGGATACTTCCAGCTGCAGCTTCACAACCCCTCTGTGATTCCAGGAGCCTGTGGAGGGGGTTGTCTGTGCATGTGCCACCCTGGAAGTCAAGAGGGCCAGCGCTGCTACCTGCAGCCACAAGATTCCACGACCATGTCCTCGTACTGTTTATACACCACATTGTTGGCAGAGTCAATGAAGAGGATGCTAATGGGACTCAGCCGTGTAGGCACACAACAGGTGGGTGGTGTGGATTCAGGGTCCATAGAGTTCATCAGGGTCTGAATGACTGCATGGTTTGTGGGCTCCAAGTGGGAGCGTAAGGGGAACTCACACAGTCCTTCGCAGTGGAAGGCCTCATACTCAAGGGGTGCGATGATCCAGTCATCCCAGCCCATGTCCTTGAAGTTGACATGCAAGGCCTTGCGACTGCAGCGAGTCTTGAGATTCTTGCTGGGTCGCTTGCCCTGGCGATTGGCCAGTGGGGCCCGCCGTTTCCGCCGCTGGCTGAACAGATATTCATACACAGTCTTGTCATCCTGGCCAGAACGGGCCTTAATCTCATTAAAGAACAGGTCCCGTTTCTTAGTACGACCAAACACCAGGAACAGGGCCTTCTCGTGGACCTGTCGGGCAGTGCGTTCAAAGCCCAGGCCACGGAGGTCCACGGCCCGGCCCCGTTCCCAGGCCTCCAGCTCCAGGCACAGCTGCGCTGAGTTCTTAAAATTTCGGAAGAGTTTCCAGATGTCGAACACCTCCCAGCCAGATCCATCCAGGCCTGGCACGGAGCGCACATCCAGCAAGGCTGCCGGCTGCCGGCCGCTGGGGCAGCTGGACAGCTTCAGCTGGGCAACCCGCCCGCTACTGGGGACCGCTGGCTTGGCCACATCCAAGGGCTTCTTCCGTAAGATCCGCAGTTCAGCTCCCAACAGCCCATCCTTCTCCAAGGCACTGATGTCAAACACGTACCTCTGCTTCCTGATCACAGGGCCTCGGTCATCTAGAGAAAATAGCCAGAAGTCAATTCCTGTCACTTCACCAAGAGAGTCCGCCACCTCTGGGCCTCCAGGGAGGACCTAGCTCTCTCCCAATCAAAAGAGGTTTCTCTAACCTCTTCCCCACTATTGCCGAAGCCAACACACAAACCAGCAAGAGCCCTTTTCCCAAGGAAAGTAAGTATGTGGCTGCGTATTATCTGAGTGCCCCTGGTGTTTGTACCAATATGTATTAGAGCCTTATAACTGTCTTCTACCAGTGTCTGCCGCATTCATGACCCAGCATGATAATCTCCTGTAAATAAGACAGGTGGTATGTACTTTTAAATTACTCACTTTTCCAGAGGAGGAACCTGAAGCTCAGAGTAAATTAAGGGCTTATTCAATGTCATCTAGCTAGGGAAAAATAGAAATAAAGCTGTAGCCTAGGATTCTAATAGTCCATTCTGAGCTTCTTACACCTTAAAGATCTTAGCGTTCTTGTTATGGGCAAGGCACAGAGCTGGGGAGTAAACTGATGAGGGCAATGCAGCAAATTAATAACAAAGCCAGTCTGCAACTCAACTTTCCAAGTTCCCATTCTAATGATGTTTTTTGGTATGAGTGTCCCAGTATATATGCTGCTGGCATATGTAGGTAGAGTTGGGACTACATGAATACTTGAAAAATGATGCTATATATGTATGTGTGCGTGCATGTGACTCATTTACTCTGTGTGTGTGTGTGTGTGTGTGTGTGTGTGTGTGTGTGTGTGTGTAAGCTCAATGGTATCTCTGAATCAGCATGCCCTCCTTCCTAAATGCCAATGTGCCATTAGGGAACATTCAAATATTGCTCTAGAAGGTAATTAATTAGGCCTTTAAACTCCCCATCTCCCCCTCCCCAAGCTCCCTTAGTGCTTGGGGGACACAAGGACTTATTTTATGAGCCCTAGAGGGGTCACAGCTTTCCCTGGCTGGGCAGGCAGCCAGGCCACCTCCCCCACCCCTGCCAGACCTGCTGCCTCTGTACCTCCCCCACCCCCTGTCATTCCCCTACAGACCAACTCTAATGAGGAGCCTCTCCCACTCTCTGGCCCCTCCCCCACCCTGCCAGCCAAAGTCCCGCGACTCAGCACCAGAGCTTTCACAGAGGTTTCACAAGAAACCTCACCAATTGCTAGCCAGCAGCCCAACTATCTCCACACTGTGGAGAACCTGAGACTCGGAAGGGAAGGGATTTGCTGAGAACACACAACAAGTTGAGAGGAAGAGCCCGGAACACTAGGTGGGCAGGTTACTCTCCCAGGTTACTGATGAAAAGGACACTAGGTATTCCCATTCAAAACATTCAGACATCACCCAGTCCAATGCCCATGCAGTGAACATATTAGGAAGAGACCCCAGGGAAGAAGGGGCTCAGTGTGCCCTCAGCCAGCTGCCTCCCTCTGTGACTCCAAGATGACAAGTTTTCTGTCCTCACATATCTTGCCCCCTTTGCCCCTATCTGAGGGTAAAGTTGAAGAACCACTGAGACCTAAAGTTTCTTTCTCTCTGCTATCTGAGAAAAACCTGGAGCTTAGAGACTTTAGCCAACTCACACGAAGTACAGAGTACCACCCAGTAATCAAGAGTAGGTCTTGGCATCTAGTATCCAACTGGGATATCTTAGCTCCTCTCTACATTTTAGTGCCCTTTCTGCACCTTGCAGAAGTTGAACTCAGAGATCCCTAGGTGCTCCTAGTACTGGATCTGATGTGCATGAGATAAGTTCCAGATTCCCACCCTAGGCTGGATACATGTACTGTCCCCCGCCTGCACACTCCAAGACTTTGGAACTCCTGGGTCTGTGCAAGTGCCCCTCCCTGCCACCCCACCCCCTCACCTTGCCCTTTGTCAATAAAGCTGGTGATGGTGTTGGCCAGGCCAGCCTCCAGCTTCACGCTGCTGTTGCCTCTCTTTCTGTCAGCATCGGACAGCGTCCTGTACAGTGAGAGCATGTATTCGTGGGGTGTGATGGGGGGCAGGCGGACCGGCTCCTTGGGCTCTCGAGGGGTCCCAGGCTCCCTGGTCTTCTTCAGCAAGAAAGAGCTGGGGGCAGATCCTGCTTTTGAAGATGCTTTGCCCCCAGGAAGTTGTCCTTTTGGGGTTACAGTCCGGGCTGCAGCCTGCCTAGTCTGGGGAGAGGGTCCTGGCTTGGTTTCAGAGACACCGGATCTGGGGGGCATCTTTCTGGGTTCATCCTTCTTGGCCTGTGTCTGCCCAGAGCTTCCCTTGGCCCTGGCATTGGTGGCCCCCACACCATAGCTGTGACCCCCTGGCCTAAAGATATTCCGGGCCAGAGGTGGCCTCTCCTTGGCCTCTGCTTTGGCCAATCCCGGCCTGGTCCCTGGGGGTCTCTGGCCTAAGTCAGGGGCACCCAACACAGTGCAGATGAACTCCAGGTCCAGCCAAGCCAGGTGCCAAAGCAAAAAAGTGAGGAGTTTGGGGAGTCTCATCCTCTGGCCAGCCGCTGGATGACACCACAGAGAAAGGCAGCAGCAGTGAAGGTGTCTCTGGCTTGGCAGGAAAAACCATGAAAGGAGTGGGTCTTCAGAGGCAGCGGTGGCAGCAGTAGCAGCAGCAGCAGGCAGGGCTTTCTCCTCAGTCTGAGTGTCTTGAAGTCCGCCGGGCGTGTGTCTGTATCCAGTCCCATAGTGGAAATGCTCCCGTGTCCAGACGTGCACCGTCTCCAGTCAGCAGCTGAAAATAACTCGTTCTTGAAAGGAGAAAGCCGACCGCCCCCTTTCTCCCGCACAACTGACTGAAGGCTTGAAGGAGGCTTGTATAAGGCTCAGGGATTTTTCCAAGAAGGAAGAATGGCGTAATGCTGCCTGTGCGCTCCAGTTTTTTTTCCCTCTAATTTTGAATCCTTTCCAGTGAAAATACTTACACACACGCGCACACACACACACACACACACACACACACAAACCTGCAGGTGCTCAGAAAAATCTTTTACAAACCTGAACTCAGGAATTGGAAACGGAATTCCAACCCAAACCAATTTAATTACTCTCTGATGTCATGCTGTCTAAATTCATTTAAGTGCGATATATTTATGTGAAAAAAATCACCGTTGCCCTTTGGAGGCCATGGCTCACGGGGGCTCTTGGCTCAGAGCCCCATAGCGGGACTCAGGCTTAGGGGGCCTCCTCATCCCAGAGTAGACTCAGGGGTCTTCACCTCCACCTCCTGAGGCAGCACACCCCATCATCCTGAGCAGAAATGTTGAGGAGCGAGTGCAGAGACCTGCAGGCACTAAGCATGTGAGTTAGGTTTTCAGTGAAGTCCTTGGAGTGTCTGTAAAGTAATTTCAATCTCTCTTCTAGTCTGGGACCTGGTGTGTGTGTGTGTGTGTGTGTGTGTGTGTGTGTGTGTGTTGAGGACAGCACAGATGGCAGCATTTACCCACTGTTTCTTTTGTTTTAATAAACTTGTGACCCAGAAAAAGAAGAAAACAAATCGGTGCCCACTATACCGCCCCCACCAAATGCCCTTGGCTAAGCACTACCGTCCTGTAGCCCCCTTGGCTGGAAACAGGTCTAGGGTTTGCATACCTCAGCCACTACCCAAGCAAAGACCGCCAGTTTTCTTAGAAGAAATTGGCTCAGGCCAGAGGTGGCAGCCCCAGCCTAAGGCAGCAGCGACCCCTGCAGGAGGTTGGAAAAACAAGCTCTCCTGGGCTGAGCTGGTGAAGAAACCTGAACCCTAGAGAGCCCCTCTCCCTCTCTGCCTTTTCTTCGTCTTTAGATAATGTCTCAGGTAACCCATGATAGCCTCAGATTCACTATGTATCCAGGGCTGGCCTTGAACTTCTGATCTTACACCACCGCTAGCTGAAATACTCTTCCTTTTCTTTTCTTATATTTTTGATTGGGAGCCTAGCCTTTACCCACTGAGCCATCTCTCCAGCCTTCCTTTCCTTTTCTTAAGACAATCTCCTGTAGCAAACGCTGACCTTGGACTTGCAGGGTAGCTGAGGCTGCCCTTGAAGTCCTGATCCTTCTACCTCCACCTGCTTGGCTACAGAGTAGGATTATAGAACCTGCTCTAGCTTTCCTTATTAATCTTTTATTCTTAGAGCTGACCTAACAGATCAATTCATATGCTAAAGTCGGTTTCTAGAGACTCTCTGCTGGAGACCCGCCACTCACTAGTCCAAGGCATGGTTAGCGTGCACAAAGCCCTCACCAAGACAACACCAAACAGAGTCCTCACTGTGGAGATCTAGATAGATGCATGCCTCTCCTCTCTCTCTCTCTCTCTCTCTCTCTCTCTCTCTCTCTCTCTAGTATTTATTTTCTTTATTCGTATATATGGAAAGAGGGTGCCAGAGGAGAGCAGGAAGGGGCATCAGGTCCCCTGGAGCTGGAGTTGCGGGTATCTGTGGGACACTCTGATGTGGCAGGAGCAGAATTCTGTCTTTTCTAAGAGCAGCAAGTACTCTTATTTTTTTCCCCATAATTTTGCTCCAAGCTCCACTCCAGTCTTCACTGATAGCTCCTAGGTCTAAAGAGTCTCACTTCAAAGGAACGACCACCACCTGCTCTCTTCATGGAGTTTTGAGGACAGCTTGAACTCATTACAGTCCCTCAGGTCATCCAGGTCCATCACTCTTGTCTTGGCTTGTGACTGACTTTCCTACAATTGCTTTCTTGGCCTCCAGGACCTCTCCATCCCAACCCCCCTTCTACCTAAAGCCTACCCACAGACCGAGAGCTGACCCATGTGTCAGCTGCCGCCCAAAGGTATCTCTTACACCTCAGAGAAGTCCAAACAGCCACTGCCCACTTTCTGTGTTCTTTCTGCTCTCAGAGTTCAAATCCATCCAGCCTCAGTCTCTGCCCCCACCTCCAATGCAGGTCAGTTTTTAAAGTCTGTGTGCTTTTTTTCATAGTTTTATTATAGCTGAATTCCTTATGCCTATCATAATTTATGTACATATCTGTCTATCCCATTAGATTATAACTACACTGTACCATATTTGTCTTTCAATTATTCCCAGGGCTTGGCACAGAGCCCAGCACATAGCAGATTCTCGGAGTGTGTTGCATGAATGGCCCTCAAACTGGCCCTTTTAAAGGAATACCATCATTTTCTTTTGTATCATTTCTGCTTCACAATTAGAGTAAATAACTAGTTTCATTGTAATGTTTCCAAACGTGCATGTCACTATCCTTTGGTCATGCTCACTCCTTTGTCACCTCTCCCTACCCACACCCCTTCTTGCACCCCAGTACCCTTCCTACTTCCTGTTATATCTCTTTATACTTAAATACACAACTCCTGCATGTGAAAGAAAATAACTGAAAGTCCGTGCCCTGCCCTTAGTTAGCTTGCTACTCCCGAGTGTCCTCATCAGTCCTTCCCAGTAGTCACTAGTCCCTCTTCTGCTTTCAGGCCATATATGTAGATCCAGATGCTAAGTACATGAGAAAGCATGTGCTATTTGTGTGGAGAAGCCATCGTTTTTAACATACCTTGCCTTTTCTACTGGACTTTGAGTTCCTAAAGGGAAACACGATGTCTTGCTACTGGCTGAGTATTTCATAAGCTCCATCTACTGAATAAACAAAGTTATGAACGAGTCAACGCAGACATGCGATGCGTGGTTTGATAGAGAACAATAGCTCTGCAGATGGATCTGGATTTGAATCACGGTGGTTCTGTTATTTATATATTATGTGATCTTGGAGAACTATCCAGCCATTCCAAAACTCTGAACAGGGATAATGACGGCACTGACACACAAAGAGCTTTTGTGGGTATTCAGCTGAGTGGATTATTAAACACTTAAACAGAGGGCTCGTGAGAAGGCTCAGTAAGTAAAGGTGCTTGCCATCAAAACTGACAACCTGAGTTTCATCTCCAGATCCTGTATAGTAGGCAAGAACTGAATCAACTCCCACAAGATGTCCTTCACCCTCCTTATTCCCCAGCCCTCCGCCTATCTGAGCACATGCATGCACACATACAAAATAAGTAAGATATAATCTTCATTTTTATTTATTTATTATTTATTTTATTTATTTTTTGTTTGTTTGTTTTTAAGATAGTGTTTCTCTGTGTAGCTCTGGCTGTCCTGGAACACACTCTGTAGTCTAGGCTGGCCTTGAACTCAGAGATCTGCCTGCTCTGCCTCCCAAGTGCTAGGATTGAAGGTGTATGCCACCACCACTGGGCAAGCTTGAACTCTTGATTCCCCTGACACTATTCCTTGAGTGCTGGGGTTGCAGGTGTGCGCTGACATGCTCATCCCCTTTCCAATATATTTAAAACTATATTTAAGAATTTTATTTTTCTCTCTCCTTTTTAAAAGCTTTCTTTCTTCTTTCCTTTCTTTCTTCTCTTTCTTTCTTTCTTTCTTTCTTCTTTCTTCTTTCTTTTGAGACCAGGTTTCGCTATGTAGCCCTCGCTGTCCTAGAATTCACTGTGTTGATCAAGCAGGCCTTGAACTAATATCCACCTGCCTTTGCCTCTTGAACACCAGGATCAAAGGTCTGTATCACTATGCCTGGCTTAAAATTTTATTTCTATTTGTATGTTGTGGTACACAGAAGTCAAGAGGTTCCAGAACAGCCTGGAGGAGCTGGTTCTCTCCTTCTACCACGTGGGGCTTCAGGATCAAACTCAGATCACCAAGCTGGCAGCAGGACCTTTACCCATTGAGCCATCGCAATAGCCCCTTTCAACATATTATAGACAAGACTCTTGCTGTAAGTGTGGTCAACAGTGATAAGGTGGTGTGGTAGGTACATTAGGGAATTCTAGTGTTCAGCCAAAAACTCACCCAGTGGTCTGGAACTTTGAGGGCATGGAGGTATCTCAGACAAGGGCTATTGTCTGAGGACCAGGAGACTCCCAGGAATTGGGAAGTCTCCAATGAAAAAAGGAGAGAGACTCTGGATTTGGATGGAAAGCTCTCTCCAGGGAGGAGCCCAGAGTTCCTGCCTGGCTCTTACTATAAAGGTGACTAATCACTTTGGTCCCCTCTGGTAATTGCAACCAGATGCTGCTGCTGGCTGTGCTTCAGTCCCGACATGTTTAATTACTGGGACACAGAGTCTCTGGGTCCCCTGTGGCTCCTTCCCTCCCCCATTCCTGTCAGCAATATTAATGTCAAACCTAAGGTAGAGGATGGGAGCCTTGGGAAGCCGCTGGCATGGAAATAATCTTCACAGGCCCTTCCACTATGTAAAGCCTCTAACTTCTTTAAATGTTTCTCATCCATTATCTCGTTGGTACCTCACAAAACATCCTTACAGAGAAAGTGAGCCAAAGCATTATGAGCAGAGTGAACTGAAGAAGAATAATCCCTTGTTTTATCTAAGCCCTTAGGAAATTTCAAAGACATTTCATATTCCTTATGTTCTGTCAACCTCCTGAGATCTCAAGTCAGGCCAGCACAGCACAGTAGCTGAAGGGGCAGATTGGAAATGGGACAGCACAGTCTGAATCCCTCGACTGCTTGTCAGCTGACTGGCCTGTGTATTCATTGTTTATTTGCTTAATTATGAGCACTGGCTATTTAGCAGTGAATGAGACATCACAGTCTGTGTTCAAATTCTGGTGAAAGAGACAGATAAATGCACAATTTGAGGGACTTCTGAGTGCTGTGTAGGAAATAAAGCAGTCAATAAAGTGTCTGTTCTGTAAGGACAAGCATCTTGCTGATGGGTGGCATTTCAGCAGAGATGGAGATGATGTGAGGCACACCATGGTCTGGGAGATCTGATCATTCACTCCAGGTGTAGGCCCAGGGTAGGAATGTGCTGGGCTCAAGTGAGAGACCAAAGGAAGCTGATGTTGCGGAACAGAGGGACCAAGTCAGACAGTGTCAGGAAGTATCTGTGGCTTTGTACACCATGAATGCCAAGTTCAGGTTTATTTGTAGTGCACTAGAGAATTGAATGGAAGGTTTTAGGCAGGTAAGGTTTCACATAATGAATAATGTGAAACTAACTACCAGCCTTCAGATAATCTCAGGGCCCTGAGGACTATGTAATCACGATTAAATTATTTAATCTCTCTATGCCTTAGTTTACTATCAGTATATGCCAATAGTAATAATAAACTTTTGGGGACTCAAGAAAAGGCTTGGCAGTACTTGAGTACTGTTCTCCTAAAGGATCTGAGTCCAGTTCCCAGCAATTACATGGGGTAGCACCCAAGTACCTCCAGCTTCAGAGGACCAGACATGTTCTTCTTGAGTCCTCAGGCTCCTGCATTTACCAACCCACATATACACGTAATTATAAATACAATAAGTAATTTTAAAAATGAAGTGTGACTAGACATGGTGGTAGATGCCTTTAATCTCAGCACTTGGGAGACAGAGGCAGAAAGATCTCTGAGCTAAAGTCCAGCCTGGTCTACAGTAAGTTCCAGGACAACCAGAGCTACACAGAGAAACACTGTTTTGAAAAAAACAAAACAAAACAAGAAACAAAACCAAAAAAAGGAAAAAACGGAAGGAAGAAGAGAGAAAGAAGTGTCCTGTGTAGGAGGCACATGCCTGTACCACCAGCACTTACGTTACCAGAGGCCAGAGTCCGGGCCATGTGTTTTCAGGTTCTTGGCATTTATTTATTTATTTATTTATTTAGAGACAGAGTCTTTTTTTTTTTTCTTTTAAGAGTAGCTTTATTGAGTTCAGGTGAAAACTGTCCATTAGATTTAGCAAAAACAAAACAAAACCAAAAACAAAAAGAACAACCAAACAAAAAACCCCCAGAGCAGCAACAAAAAACAGTCAGTCAATGAACTTTGAACTAGATCTCAGCTTATTGTGAAAGTCTTTTTCTTCATCGAGTTGAGACAGGATCTCTGTATGTAGCCTTGGCTAATCTGGAGCTTGCTATGTAGACCAGGATACACTCAAGTTCAGAGTGATTTGATGACTCTGCCTCCCATGTGCTGGGATGAGTTGTATACTCCCACACCCTGTAGTTAGACTCTTATTCAAGGAACTGAGATAAAGGCTCACACCATTGCAGAAGGAGCAAGGAAGCAAAGTGATAGAGTTGGTCAAGGTTGACAGACAGGGCCACTGAGATGGTTTAGTACTTGGTAAAAGTACTTGGCGGGCAAACACGATGACTTGAATTTGATCCCCATGGCCTGCATAAAAGTGGAAGGAGAAAACTGACTCCATAAAAATTGTTCCCTGTCCTTCATATGGGCACCAAAACACTTGGGCCCTCCCCCATCATAGACACATGCATGCATAGCCAGTGCATAGTAAGTTATATAAAACCTTGTCTTGAAGAAGTAAAGAAACAGGGATGGGGGAGATGACTCAGAAGAACACATATTGCTCATCCAGAGGACCTGAATTCTATTCCTATCAAGGATATCCAGGTGCTTACCAACTTCCTGTTAACTACTTCTCCAAGGGATCTGGTGCCCTCTTCTGGCTTCCAAGGGCGCTGCATGCCGGTAGTACATGTATATAGACTGCCGAAAGAAAGAAAGAAAGAAAGAAAGAAAGAAAGAAAGAAAGAAAGAA
>JADRCH010011014.1:0-19728 GCA_019843965.1 Rhynchomys soricoides
AGAAAAAGGAGGAGGAGAAAGGAAGAGGCCGAGGAGGAGGAGGAGGAGGAAGAAGACGAAGAAGAAGACGAAGACGAAGACAAAGAATCAGGAACTCTCAAGCTGATTGACAATTGAGCAATGAACATAAACTGAGCTCCTACTATGTAAGTACATGGCTGAATGAATAAGTATTACACTGATGGCAAAGACATTGAGTCCAAATTTCAAGCTATGTGTCTTCTAGGAGAAACAAAGCACACAGAAACAACAGAAAAGGGCTGGTAAGATGCCTTCAAGCCTGACTCCCTGGAACCCACATGGTAGGAAGAGAACTGACTCCCAAGAGCTGACCTCTGACCTACACATATACATCATGGCACATACGCACACATATGTATATACACACAAAAAATAAATACATGTAAAACAAAAGAAGGCAGTGTCTCAAGGAAAAACTGCAGTAGAGTTTGAAAGATTACCTTAGGATGAATGGGATCTGAGAAAGCTTGATGGGAGAGGAAACATTATCCGTGGGCCTTGGAAGAGTGAGCTGTCGTGAAGACAGAACAAACGGCAAAAGGCTTCCAAACAGACAGAACATGGAGAACAAAGATAGGGCCAAGGGAGACCTCAGCACGTGTTAAAGGAAGAACGACTTCCTCCAGTTGTGGCTGGGTAGAGCATAAGCAGCAGAGAGGTGAAGCCAGAGAAGTCATGAGTAGCTTTGAAATGTCATGCTAAGAAAGTCCAGCTTCCTGTGGGCGAAGCAGACAGTGCTGGGCCACTGGGAGGAAAAGCCTAGTGAGATGAGCATGCCCGCATTCAGAGCTGATGAGTCACTGAGAAGCTAACTCTCCCTCCCAGCCTCAGCGTTTGCAATTAACTATCAACATATCCAAGGCTGGAAAGTGACAGCTTGGAGGAATTCTTTCATTGTCTGGCCTGGAAATATAAGACTGCACTGTCTCTTGAGAGAAATGTAAACATGACGTTTGCCTTAAACCTCTATCGTTAAAACATGGTGCTCCTAATAGTTTAGAAAATGTGGGTTGGAGGCTGTCAACGAGAGAAATTCTAATTGCTACACCAAACTCGCCCCATGGATATGTGTCCAATGAAAAGCACTATACAATACAAACTCTACAGCAGATCTCTCCTTACAAAACCAAGGCAAGAATTGGTTTTCCTATCAGAACGTACAGACAGCTTCTGTGTTCTGTCAGGAAAATATAATACTCTAATCCACGGGGCTCTCCGGCCACCAGCACTAACCAGTAGCTCATTAATTTCCCCTAAGTTTGTGAATCAAACTCTCTAAGACGTTAAAGACAGAGTCCCACTGTGAAGAACTTTTGTAGTTACTCTCCTTTTAAAAAAAAAAAAAAAAGGCAGAGCTGAAGGCCAGGCAGGCATCGAAGGCCTGCCTACGACGTCCAGGCAGGGTGGGCAGCTCAAGGTCAGCTCCTTGAACATCCAACCTTGAAGCTTATCACATTCAGTTCTTCCTCTGCTTAGCAACTGCTCTGAACTAACTGTACAAGGATTGAAAGGAAGACTCCTCCCTACCCCTTCCAAGCAGCCTTCTCCCTGAGGCAGGAGTCTTTCTGTATAGTCTATACACACACAAGCTCCAGGTTCAAGTCTCCCTTTCTACACAGGGTGGCAGCTTTTCCTTTCTTCCCCATGGTACCATCTACACACTCTATCCTGACATTGAGAAGTGAAGAGGCTAACCCTGGAGACTCACTGGCCCTCTAGCCTAGCCCATGCAGGAGACTCCATCTTAAACAAGATGAAAGGTAAAGACCAACACCCAAGGTTTTCATTTGACCTCTACCCAGGTGTTGTGAAGTGTGTAAAGACATCAAAACCAACCAATCAACCAACCAAACAACCAACCAAACAAACAAACAATAACCCCAAGCAGTTAGACTAATATCTGATCTAGGCCAAATTCAGCTTATCTGGCAATTTTTAATATTCTAAAAATTACTAAGAAAGAAAAAAAAAAAAGAGTAAAAGAACAAACGCTAAGTGCTGTAGATGCTTCTTTCCTGCTCTTAGACAGGACTTTGACACACACACACACACACACACACACACCCCTCAAACTCAAGTTTCTCCGGCTTTGTAGTGGGTATGATAGTTACACCTGTAATCCAAGCATTCAAAGAGGCTGAGGAGGTCCTCCATTAGTTCAAGATCAGAGCTAGCCTGAACTACATAGTGAATTCCAGAGAGTCTGGAACAAGTATGAGACTTTAACAGGCACAGACACACAGGCGTGCGCACATACACACACGGCCGGCATGCATATGATGCACAGAAATACGTGTAGGCAAAACATATCTACACTTAAGAGGAAAATAATTTTGAGAGATTTTTAAGAAAGGAGAAAACAAAACAAAACAAAATGCCATGTCTAGAGCATAATCCACCCAAAATTACAAACCTAGTGCCAACACTGAGACCTGCACCTAGAATTATACTGAAGTTTGCTTGACTCACTCAGCAACCAGACAAACCTTCTAGAATCTACTGGCTCTATTTTCCCCTTAATCCGCACAGGGCATAGTTTCAAAACTAGCATCACACTAGAAAAATCATATTGGGGACTGGTGAGATTGCTCAGTGGTTAGAAACAGGGCTGCTCTTGCAGAGGACTGGAGTTCTACTCTCAGAGCTCACACTTGGTGGTTCACAATCATCTGAAACTCCTGTTCCAGGGATCCAATGTCCTTTTACCTCTGAGGGCACCAGGTACACATGTGATGATGATGATGATGATGATGATGATGATGATGATGATGATGATGTGGTGTGTGTGTATCATACATATGTCACATGATGATATATATCATACACATACACGTGGATGTATGCATGCTGATGATACACTCATACACATGAAATAAATCTTCAAAATTTTTTGAAAAACCAGAAAAAAACAGGTGTGTGGGGGGGCAGTGCACACCTTAATCCCAGCACTCGGGAGGCAGAGGCAGACAGATCTCTGAGTTCAAGGCCAGAGTAGTCTACAGAGAGTTCCAGAACAGCCAGGGCTACACAGAGAAACCCAAGCTCAAACAAACAAACAAACAAGTAAACAAAGCAAAACAAGAGAAAAAAGAACAAAGAAAAATGTATTGGGGGACAAAAGAGATGGCTTAGTGGTTAAGAGCATGATCTTCACAGTCTGCTCTTCCAGAGGACCACAGTTCAGTTCCCAACACCCACGTCTGGGGACTCACAACCTCCTCCAACTCCAGTTGCAGGGGACCCAATGTCTCTGGCCTCTGGGCACATGTACAGATGTACACAACTCATTCTCATCCTATATGTAATTTTTTAAAAAATCTAAAATCCAAATGAAAACAGCACACTGGAAGGGGTTGATGCTTAGCTGATATGAGCTAACCTGTAAGACAAAAGCCACCCCTAGAAACAAGGAAACCAAATTTTACTAAAGATAAATACATAGCCGGGCATAATGTTGCAAGCCTGTGACTCCAGCACTGGAGAGGCTGAGGGCAGCCTAGGATACCTAGGAAGACCCTGCCTCAAAAAGTACAAAGGTAGATGAATTGCCCCTCACCACCAAAAAACAAAAAATAAATGATTAACAGTAGACAGAACAGATTAAAACTACCAAGTGAGACCCAAAGACGATACAAGTAGGAAAGTAAAAGTGAAATTAAGGAAACAAATCCTAAATGTCTCATCTGAAGATTAGATGGCCTAGGGTCTAGACAAGGCTAACTCAGGCCACGCCCTGAATGTACGATACTGAACACTAGGTTTACACAAAAGAACCAAACAGCCCAATCCAATATTTATTGACACTGTGTCCGTACTCCTCATACTAAATACTCGTATTAAATGTTTTTTGTTTGTTTTTCCTTATTCTTTCTTTTAGACAGGGCTTTGAGGCTCAGGCTAGTCTTGAACTCCTTGATCCTGATGCTTCTACTTCCAAAGAGCTGGGATTATAGCCCTGTACCACCACACCCGGTATCACCACACCCGGTCCTAAAAGTTAAATGTTGAAAAGGGCTCTTTGGGGAGGGAAGGCTTACAGACTTTAAAAAAAAAAAGACCTTTACAAATGCAAAATAAACACTAATTTAATCACTTGTTTAACAAGTCTTCGCAAGCACCTACTCCAAATGCAGACTGATCTGTGAGCTGCACTGCTGGCTCTACAGCCAGCCAACTCGCTCCTCCCAAGGTTGCTGATGTTCTTAAACCTGCAATTTATTATTTTAGTTTTAAGCCTCAGTACTATCCCTGTCTCTCAGTGATTCCAGTGGCTCATAAATAATCCTGATCTCTTTTACATATAAGGAAGGCAAAGAACCCAGCTAGCAAAGTAAAGAAAAACAGGAGTGCTCAATTCTCCTCTGATGGCTCCCCAGTCTCTGTATAAGGCCAGCCCAGGGACACGCTCTACAGTAGACTGATGCATCTGTAGCTGTTACCTGCCTCTATTTACACAACTGTATCTAGTACAGCTCTCTGCCTGTCACTGCTTAAGTAACTTAAGGTCACTCTGAGAAGAGAGGACTGAAACACAGCTTGAACTTTCCCCAAGTCAGTGTTTCTCACACTATTCCTTCAATTCAGTGAGGCCCAGCACTGCAGCCTCTTCCTGCTGAGAGAACATCCCTGTCTGGAAGGTCAAAAGAACAAGAGCCTCTCCTCTCTTCAAGCCAAGAAGAAAGGCCGTGACTCTTCCCAGCATCAACCAAGAGGGCAGAATCCTTGTGATTCTTAATGCTGATCTCCTGCCACATTTTGGCAGCTCTGAACATCCTGTCTCACTCCTCCATGTTTGGAATTGGGCCATGTTCAACCAAATCTGTTGAGAGGATCTGATTCTGAATTCTGTGACCAGTGGGCATGTGTGCAGGTCTGCCACACTGACAGCTATAAAGGAATCTCAAGTGGGATTTTTATAGAACTCGTTTGCCTTACTTTATCATCTACTGAGGCCACGAGAGAGATGGCCAACATGGCCACACTCAAGCCCCTTAGTTTGCTAAGGAGTGGTTTATTTATTGGTGAGCTGGCACACTGACCCTTTTCTGGGGCTATGTACATGGCTATCTCTACCTTAATACAGATGGAAAGTTTAGGAAGTCTCCTTAACTTCCTCTTTAAGCTTACTAGGGGGAAGCACAGGAGCCACCAGACTTGTCTGTGGCAAAAGGAAGCAGGGCAAAGTGCTTCCTGAAACCATCTCACCTGACATGAACTATATATAACATAAGCTACATATGACTTGCAACCAGATCCATAAGATCAAGCAAGGTCTTGGCTGGCAAGTATTAGGGCACTAACGGTCAGGGGTGCTGATAAAACACTTCTGTGTGGGCCTTTGGTTTGAACAAAAACAGGAACTGAACAACCTCTGAGCGTGGATGTGTGAACACAGCCTCTGGCTGGGGGAAGGAGAAAGAAGCTGCACGCACAGTCCGGGCACACCATATATAGCAAGTCTGAAGCTGCTGAGTCCAGCAGGAGCCCGGGTGCCCTACAGCTGCACCAAAACTTCAAGGTGGTTTTAAAGGGGCCCTGGCAGATGCTGCCAATGCTTGCCAGGGCAGCTCTCTGACTGGACTGTGACAGGGAAGTTCTCTGACTGGACTGTGATGGGGGTAGTATGTTTCCCAAACCCTTTCCGGTCCATACCTTACTTCTTTTTCTTCTTTACAAGAGTCTCACCTGGCTCCCCTAATGTTCATCCTCCATCTTTCTTTGGCACTTGAAACTTCTTTACAAGTTACTTCTGACTCTCCTAACAGTTCAGGCCCATCCTCTGGCTCTGGGCCCCTGAAGGTTAAGGATTGCAGTCCTTAAGCATCTACTGTTTCCAGGGCTTTCAGGACCCAGACAGTGAATGCCAAGGAAAGCGGCACTTGCTTCAGAGCTGGTAGTCGGAAAGTCATTTCTGTCATTATTTGTATGCAGGAAAACAGACCCCTGTCCCCTTGGTCACCAAGAAGGCACACTAGGGCATTAACAGTTCACAGAGTCAGCTTTGGGTTTGTCTCAGATTCTCCACTGCTATGTGAAACATGAAGTGACTTGTGACAAATGTCATCAGATCCCCAGAGCCATGCCTCCTCGTGTAAAACAAGGGAACTGAAGTAGAGACATGGCTTTGAAAACTGCCTTCTGGGTTTCCAGGAAGCTGCTTCAGGGTCCTTTTGGTCAGGTATGCTACACACATAAGAAGTGGCCACATCATTTCCACATCCTTCACTCCAACCAGCAACCTTCTCGTTCATTTACACAGTGTGGCTGGGATGAGATTTACTCTGTGCATGCGCAGAACTCAGCATTGAAGAGCGCATATCAATTCTGCGGAGGACCTGACTTCCAGAATTTCAAAAACTTTCACAATGAAATAACAAATGAGGGCATTTATAACTTGAATGTAACTTAAACATTACTAAATGATGGGGGCAAGGAGAGAGGCTCAGACTTAAAGAGACGGCTCATATATAAATAATAATAGTTATTATTATTGCTTGTTTTTTGTTTTTTAAGACAGGGTTTCTCTGTGCAGCCCTGGCTGTCCTGAAACTTACACAATAGACCAGGCTGGCTGGAACTCAGAGATCTGCCTGCCTCTGCCTCCTGAGTGCCACCAGTTTGGTTGTTCTATCTTTATTAAGGCAGAGTGATAAAGCAGGACATCAGACACCTCCTCTGGCCTCTGCACACAAAAAGCACACACACACACACACACACACCATGTAATGTACATGTTTACATATGAAAATATTACACAGTCCTCCACTGACATGTATAATTTTTATGTTTTTATATATCAAATTTTTAAACTTAAAATTGTTTAAAATGAGAAGAACTGCCTTCAGATGGAAGGGAAGGCTTTATAACGGACATAATGTCTTAATCACATATTGAGGAAAAAACAAGAGTATATCTAGTAGTAAGATGGGTGAATACTAAGACACCACAGAATGGCAGAGACAAGAGCAGTAAAGGTACAGGCTGCATCTTTTCGGACATGAAAGGCATGCTCAGAAACTTGAGAGCAGAGGTGGGAATCAGGGACCGGGGGTTGCACCCTGGTGAAATCAATTTGGTGGGTTAAACCTTCAACTTCTAGGTAAAATTAGTCCAAATAGAACAGGAAGTATCAGACATTCCCTGACATTGTAAAGACAAGCTTTGCATGTTTGCATCCAATGTGAGCATGCGTGCTGGTTACAAAGTAAATTCATTTATTACTGTTAGCTCAGGGTCAAAAGGGTTAGAGCTAGGTAGCGAATGACTGACGGATCAGGTGAAACGAATGAGGGAGAGGGCAAGACTAGCTCCCAGGTCTGGTACAGACACCTGAGTGGACTCACAGTGGCTGGCTGGGATAAGGAGATGTGCAGGAAGGCCGTTTTACCAAGCTCTTGCAGGGATGCTGGATAACACCAGCATCTTTTTCAGCAGCTGCAGTCAATACTGATCTTGTTCAGCAAGGACAACAGACACACAGTCAGCGCCACTGCAAGCTCACTGAATATACAGCTAACAAAGGAACAGAAGGGAGTCTGTGGCCTTAAATCTCAACCCACAGAAAAGTATGGAACCAGAGAGTAGACAGGAGAAGTGTAACATTGTCAGTGTACAGGGTTGCTGGCATCCCGTTCCTATCTCACCTGCCAATAAGGACCCAGCACCTATGGGTGACAATCACCTATGGGACCCAGGCAAACATTCTGCAAAGCCTCCAAATCAGGGTACTTTCGTTTCCCAGGAGTCTGTCTGCTGTGGTTCTGTTTGGTGGGGATTTGTCCATCTTTATGATCCCTAAGCCTCTGTACCTCCTTGTTTCCCCACCTCCTCCCTCACAGCTGCCACTCCAAGAGGTGATTCAATTCCTGCTCCTGCACAGTCTGCTTACTGCACTCTCAGTCGGAGTTTGGCTGCAGTGTATACTCTGGGATCTTAGAGCAAAGAGAACAGGACTAGAATAACCTAGCTTTTCCACAGGCTTGTTGGACAGATCCATCCCTCCTCTGTTTTTACCCCTTAGGAGAGGGATCCTATTCTCAGAAGATCACCACACAACTGGGCCCAAAACCACTTTTCTGGTGACCCTTTGACTACATCCTCCACAAACCTACCCCAAACACTTCAGCCAATTGGCTGCCTTCAAATACTCTGAGTTCTATAGGTCCAGTATTGCCACGGAACTCAGACGCAGTCTACCTTTGTGCTTCTGTGGCTTTTCTTTGGGCTTTGAGCCAGGCATTTCATTATCATCTACTAGAGACAACTGTGCTCAAGGCCCATCTTCCACCACAGTTTCTTGAATGTGTGAGCCCGTATCACAGCCTTCTCTCCAGCACCTCACGGTCCTGAACACACAATAGGTCCTTGACAAGGATTTGCTGATTCAAATAAAAGAGCTGCTGAGACATACTACCAAAACCTATATAGTTCGTGAGAACTAAGAGGAAGGAAGAGACTGGAGAAAGACAAAGAATAGATGGCCTCCCCCTTCTACTTAACTGGTGGGACTCTCCATTCCTCTAAAAAAGTTACCTTCAGCAAGAAGAGCTGAGTAGTTTGGAAAATTTAAAGAAATCCAAGTCATTTCAAGGCTCTCAGCTATTAGCCAGGTGTTGACCTTGGGATGTGGTCACAGGGATTATATATTTTATTTTGCCATCCACTCCCTCTCCCACTCGGACACCTCTAGCTATATAGGCAATAAAGAGTCTTTCATAGGGCTCTGAATATTATCATTGAGCTCCTCTGGGGACCGCTTAGCCTTCTCGCAACCCCCCCACCTTTCCAATGAGTAATTCTACCATCCAGTCCTCAGCTCTTTAAAAAAGTAGTTTTCTTCTCAATGTATCCAGTATCCCTCCCTGCACCCTGTGCTTAACCCCCACCATGAACACCAAAGGCAGACAGTGAGCCTTCTCAGCCGCCTGACAAGTAGTTCAGTATCTACCTGAGGACTGGCAGTGCTAGGAATGACTCCAACATTTGGGGCACACTCTTCTATACACACCACTTATATACGTTGTCCAACTTAGCAGTACAGTTTATACCTGGCCTATCTCCTTCACTGGGCTGGACTTTTTGAGAGCCAGCCCTAGTACCCAGCAAAGTGCCCAGGGCACAGTGTCCCTTCTAGAAACTACTGGTTTAGAGGGTTCAAACAAACAAACAAACAAACAAAAATCCATAAAATAAGCTGTCCCTTCAGGCTCCTCAGCCAAACTCAGGGAAGATGTGAGTTTGGAAAGAGGAGCATCGCAGAGACTATCAAGACCAAACATCTTTATAGAGTAGCCAGGCCTGTGGTGCAAGGCTCACTAAAGGCAGACTCAAACAAGGGTCCTTTGACAGGCAGCCATCCCCAAGCTCCATGGAGCACTCACTATGGTCAGTGTAGCAACCACTTCTCCTGAGTTTACTCTCCCAAGATCTGCCAGCTCTCCCAGCCCCCGCCTCAATGACTCTTATATCCCCCTTTGACCTTTAGTGCTGTGTAACAGTAGATGAAAAATGGATTTTTTTTGGGGGGGGGGGGCTACTTCACAGCTGAAGAAAAAATATACTGTTTAAGGTGTTAAATATTTTCACATGCAACAAATCTGGCTTGACTCTAAGCTGCACGCACAGGCAGAGGCACAGGCGTAAATGTCAGTGGTATAATTTGTTATAGGTTTCTGATGACCAGCAATGAAAATGACCACGGATTCTCACAATTCTAAACCACTTTTACGTAAATGTGAACTTTCCTAAAACATCTGAGGGAGGAAACTTTTCCATCCAGCCTCAGAGAGTCTCTTAGAGATACTGATAGCATTATTCATGGGGTTAGGTGTTTTTTGAAAAAAAAAAATATTACAAATATTAGTTTCTTTCTGGGTTTATGCGTTGACCTTTAATAAAAATGTGCTTCAAGACAGCAGTTATGAAAATGAGAGGGACAGGCTTTCATGCTTGAACAAGTGCCATTTATCTAATCAGACCCGAGGAGGGCAGCATCCTAAAGCACACACATGCATTTGATGACCTCACTTACCAGACATGAAGCAGGGTTATAAGAAACCAGGAATTGAATGTATCGGGCATCTGACACCCTAGAAAATAACAGTAAAGTGTAAATAGGTGAAGCGCAGAGGAGGCATTCTGATTTGTTCTAACCACTGGTGGGAATCTGTTCAGCTAAAATATATGGCAGTATGGGATTTCTGATTATGCTTTTGTAGAAAAGATCAGTAAAAAACACAAGGAGCACCGGATGCAGACAACCAGCCTTCCGGCTCCAGTCTTGCTGCATGCAGCCTTGTAGCCTTGGGCAGACTGCAGCCTTGTAGCCTTGGGCAAACTGCTTCTTGCCTCTGAGTTTCTCATTTTACACAATGTGGCAGACATGCTCTCTTACGTTCCTTCCAATCTCATGAAGTTCTGTGCTATTCTCCCTTTCTTGGCTTGAAGTCTAAAATGCTAAGCAAATACCATATCTCCTGCTCCCCTTGAGCATCAGCTACTGTAATAATCACTTGAGCCCTGCTGAAAGGTTAAGCCTTCTGGCCTCCTTTTCCAAGTTTTTTAAAAAAAGGAGGAGTAAAGCTGGGCACAATGGCGCCGGCCTAGAATTCCAGCACACATCCTGCGATCCCGTGAGGCAGGGCAGTGCTGCAAATTCAAAGCCAGCCTGGGCTACAGCAAGTCCGTATACCGGTCAGCCCCCAAAAACCCTCCCAAAGTATCCTCTGCCAGTCAGCGTTCAGTGAGGTGATGGTTAACCAGGGTCACCAGGAGTGAACACACAGGGCAGGACCCTAGGAGGGAGGACCACAATCAGCAGCAACCAGGGAGTCCCTGGTCACTGTAGCTGGGCTTATCACATGCCAGCAGTAACAAGTGCTTCACAGCCTGTAGCTCAACCAATCTGTCAACACCCCCAGTACATGGATATTTATATTATCCCCCCCTTGACAGGTGAGAAAGCTGACAGTGGAATCAAGACAATTGCTCAGAGAAACACAAACCATGAAGTGAGGTACCTGGGATTAAACTCACACTTCCTTGATTCTATCTGCAGTGTGTGGACTGTTACTCAAGTAGCTCTCTAATGCCAAGATGTGGAGAGAGGGCCGGACTCCACACCCAGTACAATGCTAATCATCGTTTAGAGAATTGCTCTTAACCTTTACCTCAAAGGAGGAAAGAAGTACTGTAATCCTACTTTAAGGTAAGAAAACAGAATCAGAAGGCCAAGTAGCTATGGGCAGCCACCACAGTAAGCTAGTGGCAAGGCTGGGCTTTGAATCCAGGTCTGTCACAAAAGGACACCAAAAATCTCTGGTGAGCTTACTGGGTGGTGCCCAGCAGCTGTCAAGTGGACTTCCTCTCTGAGCCCAGCAAGAGGGAGCTGGAGGCTAGCCTGACCAGCCGTTCAGCTATTAAGACCCATGCCATCTGAGTGCCGGCCAGCCGCCCTCCGCCTAGAACAAGAATAGCCCCGAGAAACTCTCAAGCCCAGATCTCAAGTTGGGTCTTTTTTTGGATGTTAGAACAAAACATTAAAAAGAAAAGTTTTCTTGGAAGTCTGTCTCTCAATCTGAGAGTGAAATCTGGCTGCCTGTACAGGACAGTCTGTCCAATGGCTACCTCTACATCACAGCTTCCCAGCAGCCTCCAGGAGTCTGTCCAATTTCCTCAGATGGGGAATCAGTTCTTGGGCTGGAAAGCACAGACAGACAGACGGGTCAGCAGCTGGCCCTGGGTCACAGTTTTCCCTTCTGGGGGGTCAGCTCAGGGCTGATGAGAAGAGCTGTCACATGAGTAAGCCCCTATGCCCATGCAGGTCATAACAGAAAGCCACAGAGGAAACCTCAAAAATATCAAACCAACGAGTGAATGTTGACTATGAGTAACACAAAAATATGATTCTTAGCTCAACAAAGTGTGTTTACATACTTTAGGGCTAAACCCTGTGACATTGCCATGATCACACTCCTGCTCCAATAAACAAACAAACAAACAAGACAAAGTTTAGTAAAATTAAATAATTCCATTACTGTCACCAGAGAGTGATCGTACCATGTTTTAATATGCAGTCAGATTTCTTAATTCAAACTCTAGACCCTGTTACTTTTAAGCAGATCTAGGTGATGTTTCTTTCTGGGCTTCTCCAAGGCCCCCTTTCCTTCTCTCTATAAATCAGTGGGCAGAACAAGAGGGCCCACCTCAGAGCTGTGATGACAAACAAGAGGTAAAAGGCCTATACCATGCTTAGTCAGCAAAGCCAGGGGTCGTGGCACAAGCCTCTAGCACCAGCACCAGCATTTGGGAGGCAGAAGAAAGGAGATCTGAGGTAGAAGCCATGCTACTTTACGTATCAAGTTCAAGGCCAGCCAGGGCTATAAAGCGAGACCATCTCAAAAAAAGAATAAGAAAAAAGAGCTTAACAAAATGATTGCCATTTAAAATAGGGATTCAATATCCTCTGTTTTCTTTTTATAGTGAATTAAATAATACTGTTCAAACTATCTTTGAAAAGCTTCACCAGTTACTTGAAACTGGGTCACAAAGTAGACTGAACCCTCAACTACTGGCTCAGAATTTCTTCCTCAGAGCCTCCTTTTCCTCCCTACCGTGATCAGTTTCTTAGAGGCAAAAAGAGTCACAAACAAGAATTCAGAATTAAGCGCGAGCTTTGATAACTGACCACCTCTGCTCCAAAACACCAGGAACAAATTACATCACGCAGCAGGCATGTTCATGTGATGGGCAAGGGCATCGTCAGAGCATCCCATAAACAACAGCTGCCAAAGTATCCAACCGTTCAGATGCATGAGCACTCTAGATCTCAACCTTTACACGCGTTGGCTCTGACACGCTGGTCTCTGGTATCTTCGGGAAGACTGTCCAAGAAGCTGACAGGCACAGCACACCATGACCCAACTTGCTCACACACAGTCTTCAAGAAATGGCATCAGACTCGCGTTAGCCAGGGAGAATGACACTTGCCAGATACCCAAGGCTCTCTGTCCTCAGGACTCTTGTAATCAAGTCTTACACCAAAGATCTAAACGGGCACGGCCACTTTAAAGGTAAACTCTTAGGAAGCAATTCATAAATCTCCCTATTTTATTCCACCCTCACTAACTTCCTTAGAACCCAAACCACAAGAAAGTCAATCTCATTATTTTGCAGGGTTTTTTTTTAAATCTTTCGCCTCCAGACGGTACTTTCCAAATCTGTTCTTTGTTCACTAGCCACACTTCGGGATTCCTTTGGGTTGATTTTAAAATGTAAACCTGGCAAAAAAAAAAAAAAAGCCACAGCCAATAAACATGCCATAGGTTGATTGGTTTGTAGCCCTGGCTAGCCTGGAACTCAGTATGTAGAACAGGCTTACCTTAAGTTTGTGGCAATGCTCAAGCATCTCTCTTCTGAGTACTAAAATCACAAGTAAGTACAACAATGCCTACTTATGGTACAGGTTTTTGTGGCTGTTTTGTTTGGAAACAAGACCTCTCTATTCAGTCCTAGCTAGCCTGCACTCACAGAGACCTGCCTCCCAAGCACCACCACGCCCAGCCCACGCCAGAGACTTTAATGGGCAAATGCCTACTTAAGTCTTAGAAAATCTGAAGGGAGAGTGTGATAAACAGAAAACTCACCAAGACACACACAACGGTGTGCATACACACAAGTGTCCAGCACTAAAACAACATCTAACAAAGCGAGCTCTCATCAAAACAAAGCAAAACCCAAACTTTTAAGCCACACTACAATTTCTAGTTTGTGGTTACATCCATTCACAGGCAGCATGTCACAGTGGGAAAATCCCTGAGGTTTAAGCCAGACAACACAGGTGCAAGGCTTGGCTAGACAATCTTGGGCAAGTCACTGAGCCTCTTTAAACCTCAACTGCTTCTAAACACAAAACAAAAATAAACAAGAATACAAGCACTTACTGTCCCACAAGATTATGAAACTGCTAAAGGGACAAACACGAAAGCAAATAAGTATGAGCTATTAATATATAATTGTAACTTTCAGAAACTTTTCTTAAGTTGGTAATCACAAGCTATGGACTGAAATAGGAATACTAACTACCTATGTAATAACTGTCTTTTATTTGATACTATAATATTAAGTCAAACTCAAGAATCCTCAGTATGGAGCTGGACAGATGTGTCATTGGAGCACTTGCTGCTCTTGCAGAAAACCCAGCACCCACATGGCAGCCCACAAGTGTCTGTAACGGTAGTTCTAGGGTTTCCACTGCCCTCTTCTGGCCTCTGTGGAGCACCACATGCATGTGGTACATAGACATGCATGCAGCCAAAACATTCATACATGTAAAGTAAAATTTAGAAAAAAAAAGAGTAACCTTTAATAACAGGGAGTGAAAAAAAACATTCGTCTAAAATAATTATAATAAATATAAATAATTAATTGAATCAAGTATTGAATATCTGATGATAAACTCTTGTTTTCTCTTTTCTGTATGTACAGTATGTATGTGTGGTACATGCATATGGATCTTTGAGTGCACCCATGCATGTGCATGCAGAGTTCAGAGGAGAGTATCAGATGTCTTCCCTTATGGCTCTACCTTATTCCTTTGAGACAGGGAGAGCTCACCATTTTGGCTGACCAGCAAGCTCCCAGGATCCACCAGTTGTCATCTCCCTCCCACAATGCTGAGGTTACAGGTATGTCTGGCTGCTGTGTTCTTGGATGGCTCAAGGGACTTGAATGGGGGTGAGGTAATCAAGAAAAGACAAACAGATGGACACATGGACACAGACAGAAATGCTGGTTCAGGTGGACTAAGGTCTTAGATGGAGAAACCATAACACCCCAGAAGCTGAGTGTTTATTATAGAGATTTGAACAGAGATGGGGTTACAGATAGAGCTGAACCAGGAGTCAGAGTTTAAGGTTCACAGATGACCAAGCAGACAAGGTTAGCTAACCTCAGTAGACACAGTCTCTGTATTGCAGTCATCAAGCTGTACCTTTCTGGAGGGCAAAAGCTACAGTGGACATTTTCTACACACAGTGTCAGCTCTAAACCAGACACCAGAGGAGAGCTCTGCATCCTGGAGCCTCATCCAGAGCAGCTTTGCCATTTTTCTGTGGGTCTGAGGCTATGGGGTCCTGACATGGCCGTGCCCAGGTTGACAACATACATTCACTCAGGCAAACTCGGGTCCTTATGCTTGACTTTGTAAGTTTTCTTATAAGCAATGATCTTCCTCTCATAGCTATCTAGCCTTGAGGATGTTTCTATGAAAAAAGATGCTGTGGGAGACTGGAGGCAGACCTTAGCAGAGCTCTCATGGGTACCATCCCCAGAGCTGCAAACAAACATAACCAACCAGTACGAGGTGGACATGTTGGGTTTGTTGGGATTTTTAAAGATTAATTATTTTTATACGTATGGGTGTTTCGCAAGCATGTGTGTGTATCACATGCGTGCCATGCCCACAGAGGCCAGATGAGGGCACCAGAATCTCTGGAACTGGAGTTAACAGAGCGATGTGCCCTGATGTATGAATGCTGGGAACCAAACTTAGGTCTTTGGAAGAGCAGCTAGTGCTCTTAATTTCTGAGTTACCTCTCCATCTCCAGATATGGTTTTTGTCTTGGTTTTGGTTTTTTTGGTTTTTTCTTTTTTTTTTGGTTTTTTGGCTTTTCGGTTTTTTTGAGACAGGGTTTCTCTGTGTAGTCCTGGCTGTCCTGGAACTCACTCTGTAGACCAGGCTGGCCTTGAACTCAGAAATCCACTTGCCTGTGCCTCCAAGTGCTGGGATTAAAGGCCTGCGCCACCACTGCCCGGCTTGGTTTTGGTTTTTAATGTTACTTCCTAAATTTAAAAAAAAAGTAGATAAAATTATACCCAATGCTATTCGCTATACTCATAAATTGGTGCCTAGCCCAACTGTCAGAGAGGCCTTCCTTCAACAACTGATGAAAACTGATGCAGAGACCCACAGCCAAACATTAAGCAGAGCTCAGGGAATCATTCAGAAGAGGGGAGGGAAGGATTGTAGGAGCCAAACGGGTTAAGGACACCACAAAAAAACCCAACTCACAGAATCAACAAACCTGGGGCTCAGAGACTGAACCACCAACTAGAGAGCCCGCCTGGGACTGACCTAGGCCCTCTGCACATTACAATTATATAGCTTGGCCTTCTTGTGAACTCCTAACAGCAAGAGCAGGGGCTGTCTCTGACTCTGTTGCCTTTCAGGACCCTTTTTTCCTACTGGATGGCCTCATCCAGCCTTAATAGGAAAAGAGGTGCCTAGTCTTACTGCAACTTGATATGCCATGGCCGGTTGATATCCATGAGAGGCCTGCCCTTTTCTGAACAGAAATGGAGAAGTAGTGAATGGGAGAGAGGGGGCTGGGAGGAGAAGGTGGAGAGGAAACTCCAGTTGGGATATAAAAAATAAACACACAAACAAACAAACTTAAAAAATGCTAAAAAACCGAAGGAAACAAAATTAAATTTAAAAGGTCAGGGGAAATGCACATGGATTTGAGAAACTAACTCAATATTTTATCAATGGAAGAAAGTATGTTTGCTTATTTTGGACTAATTTCTTGTATAGTAAGTAAGAAACAGTTCAGAACTGGCAAAATGGCTCAGGAGGTTAAGTGTTTGCTGCCAAGCCTGACAACCTGAGTATGATTCCCCAGAACCCACATGGTGGAGACACACAACTTTTATAAGTTATCCTCTGGCCTCTACATGGGCCCTATGGCATGTATGCTGATATATACATGTGTGTGCATGCATTTGTGAGCACACACTGCGATAATTTTTTAATTAAATAATTAAAAAACCTGCTTGTTTACAAAGAAGAAGGAAAACTGTCTTTCCTGATGAACAAGAAAATAGAAATTAGATTGTTTTTAGTGGTTTAGATCACTACTAGCAGTTGGTTATATCAGTATAGAATTAATTTGATGCTGTAAACTGTAATTATTAGTAGTTAGAAAACCAGTAAAAAAAAAAATTAGAATTATAACTCAGTATAGTATTTTAAGTCTCTAATATTTATATTGAAATAGCGAAGTAACCAAAACAATTTATATTTGAGCTTTTAAACAACCAATACAGCTAGCAAGCAATCAAAACTGCATCTGGCACTCTTCGTTAACTATGTACACATATTTGTTGCAGAGTGAAGTCCCAGCTGAATGAATGTGGGCGTGTGGCTCTTTGGGAGTATGACAGCTGCTGCAAGAGCTTAGAACACAGGTTTCTGACTAAGGCAGTCAGTGTTTCTCAACCCGTGGGGTCCAGACCCTTCTGGAGTAGGCCAACCAACCCTTTCACAAGGGTCACCTAAGGCCACTGGAAAACACAGATATTTACGTTATGATTCATAACAGTAGCAAAATTACAGTTATGAAGTAGCAATGAAAATAATCATGGTTGGGGGTCACGGCAACATGTAGAACTGTATTAAAGTCACAGCACTAGGAAGGTTGTGAACCACTGCTCTAAAGTCTGTGAACAAAGAAATGGCTTCCATTTTCCAACATCCTTACAAATAGCTATTTTAGTTAGCTGTGCTAATAAATACAGTTTACAGCATCAAATTAATCCTATATTGTTATAAGCAACTGCTATTAGTGATCTAAAGCAGTAAAATCCTCTGGTAAGCAATTTATCAATTGGATGTAAGTTATAAAATTATATAAGCCTTTGGGGCCAATAGCCCTCAAATAGAAAGAAGAATCATGAAATTTAATTCAGGATCAACTAAAACAATTAAAAACTAGAAACAGAGAAATTACCGACAAAAAAATCCTCATCAAATGCTACGAGTGGGAGTGGAGGCACACGCCTGCAAACCCAGCACTTGGGAGGCAGACTATAGGATCGGGAGTTCAAGGTCACCCTTAGCTGCATATCAAGAGACTATGCCAAGGAGAAGGAGGAGGAGGAGGAGGAAGAAAAAGAAGAGGAAGAGGAGGAGGAGGAAGAAGAAGAGGAGGAGGAGGAAGAAGAGGAAGAGAAAGAGGAAGAGAAGGAGGAGGAAAGCTGGGGAGGTGATTGAGTCCAGGAAGTGCTTGCAAGAATGAACACCTAGAACCCAGGTGAAGTACTAGGCATAGTGGCCTATGCTAGGTCCCCAGTGATGAGGAGATAGGGACAGTAGGCTCGATGGAGCTCCCTAGCCATCGAGCACAGCCTAACTGATAAGCCTCAGGCCAATGAAAGACCTTGTTTCAAAGGAGGTGGACAGTGTTTCTGAAGATAACACCAAGGTAGTCCTCTGGTTTACACACGCATGAGTAAACACGTTCAACATACACACACAAAACAAGTGCTTTTAAAATACCCTTCAAACCCACAGCCACAGAAATCAACAGTGGATCATGCCTTCCAGAACAATCGGAGACACTTACTCAGAAAGAATTCCTCGAAGTCAGTTTTCTCCACACAGCTCGTGTACATGCGGAGGGCCGCAATCTTGATCTTCTAGACAAAAAGAATAAAAGCAAACTCAAGCCATGACTGGGGAAGCTCCAGTGTCCCTAGACACTGTCGGAGTGCAGCTCTCACGTTCCTTCACTAAGAGGGTTGCAAGCCTATCTGCTGGCTGTTTATTTTGGGTTGTTGTTGTTGTTGTTGTTGTTGAGACAAGACCTCATGTAGCCCATGTTGACTGGGAAATGGTTTGTAGCTCAACTGTCCTCAAACTCCTCATTTTATCTTCACCTTTAAAATTAAATAAACAGGGGCTAGAGAGACGGCTCAGCAGTTAAAAGCACTGACTACTCTTCGAGTTCAATTCCCAACAACCAAACATGATGGCTTGCAACCATCTGTAATGGGATCCAATGTCCCCTTCTGGTATGTCTGAGGGCAGGACAATGTACTCACATAAAATAAATAAAATCTCTAAAATAAATATATAAAATTGAACAAAATTTAAATCCCTGAAATTCTTTAATTGTTCCTCAGAGGCTCTATTAATTAGTACATGATGGGAAGTAGCATGTCTTTTCTTCAGACTCATAAAACAAAGAAAATTCCTTAATAAAGATGAAATACTTTCCACTATGCCTCAAAGTATTAAATATGAAGTACTTAGTGTACAGTATTAAATCTTTTAGGGGCTGGAAACATGACTCAGCAGCTAAGAATGCTCCCTGTTCTTGAAGAGGACCAGATCCCACATGGAGGGAGGGTCACAATCCTCTGGAATTCCAACCCCAGGAGATATAACATACTCTTCTGGCCTCCGGAGAAACAGGAACTCAAGCAGTGCACATACACACACACACACACACACACACACACACACACACACACAAGCAAAACATTCACACACATAAAAATCAATCCATAGGGCCTTAATGATAGGTGTTTTTCACTAAACTCAGCACTAACAACACAGTGAGTGTGTTATTTTAAGAGCAAACCTAAAAACTAAAAATCAATTCTTAAAGAGTTGCATTGGTCTTTAGAACAAGCCAGTAATATATGATCAGGTGCATCAACAGCTAAATAAAACTAAATAAACCACTGTATCAATAAAAGACATGTACAAGTTTCTTTTTCTTTCTTAAATAACAGGGCAAGCTGAACACAGTGACTCATACCTATCATCCTAGGATTCAAAGAGTTCAAGGTTTACCCACACAGCAGGTTCCACGCCAGTCTAGACTATATAGTTCAAGAGACTATCTCAAAAACAAAGACAAACAA
>JADRCH010011015.1:0-12487 GCA_019843965.1 Rhynchomys soricoides
GAAAGAAAGAAAGAAAGAAAGAAAGAAAGAAAGAAAGAAAGAAAGAAAGAAAGAGAAAGAAAGGAGGGAGGGAGGGAAGGAAGGAAGGAAGGAAGGAAGGAAGGAAGAAAGGAAGGAAGGAAGGAAGAAAGAAGAGAAAAGAAAGAGAAGAAAAGAAAGAAAGTAATTTAAAAAATCAAATTATCCTGGCATGGCTGTGTGAAGCAGAAGGATCCCAAGCTGGAGGCTTGTCTATATAGTTGACATGATATTTTTAAAAGAGAGAAAACCCTCCTCTTCCCTCCCATTCCAAGCTCTTACCTGGAAACTTTTGGCTGGTTTTGACCGGTTCATCACGCTGCCCTTACTGCTAGGATTACACCATTGCCACCACCCTCAGCTTCTTGCTGTTCTCGAGCTCAGAATCCTCTGGACCGTCTACTCCCAGTTCCCATCCCTCCCTCCCTCCCTCCCTTCCTCCCTCCCTCCCTCCCTCCATTCTTACTTCTTCCATCTACATTCTGGAAGTCCTCAGTTTGGGATACAAGAGGACTACTTAGGTAGATTGTCCTTTTGGGATAAGAAATTTAATAGAGTTCTCAACCACATGGACAGACTGCAGCACAGCAAAGGCACTGAGGAGAACTCAGGCTCACAGGGCATATTGAGAATCCCTTCTTATGGATCTCAGAGGAAAGGGAATAATTTCATAGCAGAAGCTGGGAGCTGGACTGTCCATGATACCTAGGTGGCATGGGAGAGGAGGGATTCGCCACTCTGAGGAGGCAGGGAAGTGAGGAAGAGGAGGACATCCAGTTGAGGTATACCCATTATAAGTCAGGGTATGTGTCTCTACCACTTGCCCTGGCATTCTGGTCTGTAAACTTCCTTCGGGAGGTAAGAATGGTACCCATCACATTCCTGGAATCAGGATACCTGGTAAGTCTGTTTGTAGACTCACAGACAGGCTCTCCAGCAGGAATCCCAGAATCAACCATAAGGATGGAGACAGAGCACTGTATGGTCTGAGATCCTAGTAATTCAGTCTCCCAAGCCAGGCATGGTGATGCAAACCTGTAATCCTAACACTCGGGAAGCTGAGGCAGAAGGATACTGAGTTTAAGATCAACTTGGACTGTATACTTAAGACTCTGTAAAAAAAATAAACAGGCTGGTGAGTGCATGACACTTAGCATGATGACGTAAGTTCAGTCCCTGGAACCCACAAGAAGCCAGAGGCAGTGGCTAGCATATGTAATTCCAGCACTCCTGCAGGAAGATGGAAGGTGAACATGGGAGAATCACCGAGAAGCCCCCCGAACAGCTAGCTTACAATACCCAGTAGAGCAGCAGAAACCAGAGAGACTGTCTCTGCAAGAAGGGTGAGAGAATGTCCAGAAAAGTTGGGTTCTCACCTGCAAATAAGTGCCATGATACATGCACAGGTTCACTCCTGCACACACACATGCACAAACAAAATGACTTTAAAATACACACACAATAAAAACCCACACAAAAATAAATTCTATCTTTGTATATAAGAACCCTAGAAGAAACAAAGAAAGAAAGAAAGAAAGAAAGAAACCAAGAACCCTAGTAGATGGTTAACAAGATGACTCAGTGGGTGAAGGCACTTGTTCCAAAGCCGAACAACCTGAGTTAAATCCATGGGACCTACATAAAAGAAGAGAAGTAACTCCTGGAAAGTGTCAATAAATAAATGTTAACAACAACAAAAGAAAACAAAGTAAAACAAACTCCAAACTTCAAGAACTTACTTCAAATAAGTATTTAACTGTTAAGAAGTTTAAGAACTTTATAACAGAGCACCTCACCTTGAACCGTCACATATATAATTTACAAGAGAGAGAGAGAGAGAGAGGATTATAGAACAATAAGCAAATAAGCAAAGTTGGGGTGCAAACTCCCTATTGGACCTACATTGAAGGTGCATTATTTCCGGAGATTCAATTTAGGATCTAAAGGAAGAAACGCAGTTTACGGGGGAGGCGGTGGCTTTCTTTTAACTCATCTATTTCCCTCCACCTCTGCAGTCTGGAGGCAGACAGACTGGGTCACTCACTTCTGCACACAGTAACTCCACTTTCTGCTTTGGCCCAGGTAGTTCCCAGTGGTTGCCCTTAATAACATTTTAATAGAATTTCCAACTTGTTGTTAACACATTGTATCTGATAGTAGATATAACATTGTATGTTATAGTAGAACATAACAAAGAGTTGTCCAACAAATGCTTGCTGTGTAAATGGATAAATTAGTACAGACATGGCTGGTTCTCCCTTTACAAAGGCCAATGATTACTGTTTGGTTTTGATTTGCTATCTCATTGGTCCCTTTTATAGGTGTATTTGGTAATTTGAAACCTATGGCTACTCCCTAAAGTATGCTGGCAGTTTGCTGATGGATTTTCTGTTTTAATTTTGAGACAGGGTCTCACATAACCCAGGATAGCCTTGAAACTCTATGCAGCTGAGAATGTCTTTGAATTTCTGATATTCTTGCTTCCACCTCAAATGCTGGGGTTACAGCCTGTCCACCATGCCCAGATTTGTCAGACCCAGGACTTCATGGTGGTAGGCAAGCACACTGCCAACTGAGCCGCACGCCCCACCCCTGTGACAAACTTTAATCTCGGAACTATGTTAACTCTGAGGATGACTTGACTTATCCAGTTCAATGGATAGTTACTCAACGCCTGTGAGACTACACGTGAAGCATCCAGAATAACTCACTCTCATAACTTCATGAAACTTAAATTTCAGAGAAAAAAAGTATGAAAACAGTAAGTCAGCAAATAAAAGGTAAATTGCTGTGAAAGAAATAAAGAACCATGGGAAAACATAAAGTTTCATTACCTGGCAGTGGTGTCTTTGCTTCTAATCCCAGCACTTTGGGGGTAGAGGCAGGCAGATTTCTGAGTTCGAGGCCAGTCTGGTCTACTGAGTGAGTTCCAGGACAGCCAGGGCTACACAGAGAAACCCTGTCTCGAAAAACCAAAAAAAGAAAAAAAGAAAAAAAGAAAGAAAAAAAAAAACCAACCAATCAACCAAACCAAAAAAACCCTAAAACATTTAAAAAGTTGTAAGGTGGTTATCTCTCTCCATTTTCTCTCCTCTCTCCCCTTCTCTCTCTCCACCCCCTCCTCTGTGTAGTTCTGAATGTCCTGGAACTCCCTCTGTAGACCAGGCTGGTCTCGAACTCAGGGATCTGCCTGCCTCTGTCTCCTCAGAGCTGGGAGTAAAGGCATGTGCTTCCACTGCCCAGCTGGCTGGTTCTCTTATATTCACACAACCTATGCATTATTTCACTTAACACTTGCTGGGGATCTGTTTTGTGTCAGGTCTTATACTGTGTGCTAGAGTCAGGTATGCCCTAGAAGTGCTCTATCCTCAAGGACTCAGTCTTGTGCAGTTCCCATAGTGCATAATCATCTGGGGTATTTGCAAGAATGCAGATTCCTGGCTTCACCTTTGGTCTACTGAGTCTTCAGGGATTGAATCGAAGTGTATATACTTAGACGATCCGGATCCATTTTTTTTTGTTTTTGTTTGTTTGTTGTTTTTGTTTCGTCTCTACTAAAACTATAACCAACTGGGAATCAGACAAACAAAAATTCAATGCTAAGAAAATGCGTTAATAGTGATTGTACAATATATTATCAAAATAACTCCCCATTCCTAGCGGAACGCAGCCAAGTAGAGGTAGTCATAACCGGACAAAGTAGCCTTCCTGGCATTTAAACCATTTAAGTAAAGCAATCCTGTGCAAAGGCTTGTGGAGTACCGAGTATTCCAAACGACACAGAGTTGTTTGCGAATGTTGTGTTTCCTAGGGGGGATCAGGAAAGATCGAAAGTTGAGACATTCGTTCGCCCAGATTTAATTGCAGTTAGGCGCTTTCAAGCAGTTAATAAATTCGGCTTTGTTGGTAGGTCAGTGCGCAGGTGCACCGAAACATTGGCTTTACGCATGCGCACTATTTAACTCTGAAGCCACAGGCGGGAGATTGAGGGCGGGTGTTTCTTCTCCACCTCAGAACGTTCAGTGCTAGAATTCAGAGACTATGGACTATCTCTATTTCTGGAGAGCGACTGTGTGTCTCACTATAACCCCCCCTTTCCTTTTGGTTTTCTCTAGTAAGTTGGCTGCCAGTACCTAATATGGCGAGAGGTCTTATCCCGGGAGCACTTATCCCCTGGGCGGTCCCCCACGAAAGGGCGGGAGTTTGGGGGGGCGGGGCCTGGCCTCCTGACTGAGGGCCGCCTGGGACCTGGCCTGCGGGCTGCTGCTGCGTCCTCTGTAGCTGCGGAGCGCTTCGGGATCCCCGGGAGCCGACCGTGGTGAGGTGGGCTGGGGCAGGCGGGAGGCGCCGAGCGTAACGGTCCGAGGCCCGGGGCCTGGGCGCCCGCAGGGATGTCGCCTGGACAGCGGCTTCCTGTATCCCAGGAGGAGCCCCGGGCCCAGAGAGGGGCTGCGACCGTTCCCAGGGGTCCAGGCCTGCCTGCCTCAGTTTCCTGCTGCAGCGGCCGCTCCGGAGAACCTCACTCCCGGGTGGCCCACTGTCGTAGCCTGGAGCTGATGGGATGAGATGCTGCGCTCCCTGCGGATCTCTCTCCGTGCACCCGGGAGCTTTGCAGCTCCCGGTGTCCCTACAGCTTTGCACGTGATCTAGCCCTGAAAGTCCGGTCCCAGCCCGCTGCCCCATCATCAGAACTTTCATTTTTCAGAACTCAAAAATCACTTCTAAAAAAAAAAAAACCCTTCCTAGAGGCCTGCTCCAGGCTCAACTAATCTGATCCTTGGCTTTTGCGATCTTTGCCCAAGTCACTGTTCTGCCCCTCTTTCATGTTCTGGGCATGTTTGTTAGAAGTCATGTCTTTTTTTTCAACTCTTATGTCCCATGATGACTACTAGTAAGTAACTAAAAAAGTTACTGAATAGTTGAAAGATGACAGCTCTGCTAAATGCATTACCTACAAAGGTCTCTTTAATCCAAGCATGATCTATGGTGTGCATTTTGTATATTCACATTTCACGCATGGAGAAACAAGCACTCAAATCAAGTTCCACAGTGAGTTAGAATCCCCTACGTGTTTTATGACTTAACTAGATTGCCTTTGGTTTGCTGTTTATACATTAGCCTGTAAGATATGGGGGTCAGGATTACAACTCACATTTTAATAAAAGGACTGTTTTTTAATTTTTTTGTAACGGGAATTGAATGAACCCAGGTCTTACGAATGCTAGTCAGTGTTCTACCACTGAACTAATCTCACAACCTCTTTTCTTTTTATTTTGAGGCAGTGTCTTACCAATTTACCAAGGCTGGATTTGAACTTGATGATGTTCATTTGTCTTGGCTTCCCAAGAATGAGATTTCAGGCCTGTGAGTTTAGGCTGGGCCCTGAGACGGCTTATGAGGGAGAGGTGATATTACCAAATCAATAGTCTTCGTAACAAAAATCAAGGCCAGATCTGTGCTGTCCTCCTGGCACACCTACGCCCTGTGCTCCAGGAGCATTCAGTCACATTTTGCTCCTTTTACCTCAGAAAGCGTCAGGTGTGGATGTCATTATTTCATACCCGTTGAGAAATGCTCTGTAGTGCTGTGATTTTTATCGTTTTTGACTTTGGAAGCTAATAAAATGAAATTTAGAATCAGATTAGAGTTTGATTTCTGCTTTGCTACTAACCAGTGGTATCTCTTCCTTTAAAAAAGTGCATGTATACACAAAGGGGGAGCTGCACCCTGGTGTACACATGAAGGCTATAGAGGACTTTGCGGAGTTGTCTCCAGCCTTCATGTGGGTTAGAATCATCAGGCCCAGTCCCTACCTGCTGAGCCATGCTCCCATTTCCCCTCCCATTTAAAGAAATATTTAGTTTTAATTATGTGTATGGGGGCAGCAGGGTGGACATAGGTATCAGAGCCTTAGAACTCTTGGAGCTCAGAGGCAATTGTTAGCTCCCCAGACTACTTGATGAGAACTGAATTTGCATGCCCTGCAAGAGCAATGTGGCCTCAAACTCAGAGGTCTACCCCTTCTGCCTCCCAAGCTCTGGGATCAAAGGTGTGCACCACTATGCCCAGCTCACATTCCTTTTTTTTTAAAAAGATTTATTTATTATGTATACAGCGTTCTGTCTGCATGCATGCCTACAGGCCAGAAGAGGGCAGCAGATCTCATTACACATGGTTGTAATGTGTGACGCATTACCATGCGGTTGCTGGGAATTGAACTCAGGACCTCTGGGAGAGCAGTCAGTGCTCTTAACTGCTGAGCCAACTCTCTAACCACACTTCCATGTTTTGAATCCTAGTTTTCTTTCATTCTTTTTTAGGATTTTATTTTTATTTTATATGTATGAGTGCTTTGCCTACGTGTGTGTACATGCACCATCTGTGTGCCTGGTGCCATCAGAAGTTAGAAGACGCCCTTGCATCCTCTAGGTAGTTATGAGTATATGTGTGCTGAGAACTAAACCCAGGTCTTCTGCAAGAGCAATAAGTGTTCCTAACCACATAGCCCTGGATCTTAGTTTTCTTGATTGTAAAATGAGGACAGTAATCTTAATACTTCTAGGTTTTGTCTTTGTGATAATGAAAGTTACAGCTAAGAGTGAAACACTGTACACATTGTGTATGGTCTTACTTTTGCTCTATGAACGGCTGTGGAACTGCTGACATTTTGTAAAGCTGTGTTGGTGATCAGAAGGATCAAGTTGCTTAATGTTGTACATCGGTCACTCAGATGTAATGGGCACTTCATACACCAGGTCTGTTTTAGGAGCTGGGAATGCAGTATTGACTCAAGTAATGTTAGCTGGTATGTGCAAACGTGTGTGCGTGTGCGTGCGTTTGTGTGTGTATATATATATGCCCATTTGTAATCTCAGTACTTGGAAGGCAGAAACTGGAGGATCACAAGTTCTAGGCCAGCCTGAGCCACCAAAGCAAGACCTGTCTCAAACAAACAAACAAACAAGCACCAGTCTTTGTACTAGAGGGTTTACATTTGGTTAGTTGTTATACATGAGAATTAGAGAGAGACAGACACGTTGAGTAGAACGTCTCCATACGGATGGGAGTGGTGGTGCTTTTATGTCGTTTAACTTACTAAGAAGGTGACATTTGGTCAGAAGCCTGGTTAGGGAGCAAATCATGTGGATAACAAACGAGTGTTTGAGGATGTCTGGCTGTGCGGCTGGACGAGTGTGAGCAAAGGGGAGATGAGAAAGAAATAGGGTTCATTCATTTGGCTAAGATGGGGCAGTTAGGACTTCAGGGCAAGTATGAAGATTCTCCTTAACTCTGTTATCTAGGGTGTGTGGGTTTTGTTTTTGAGACTGGGTCTCTATATGTAGCCCAGGCTGTCTTCAAATTTACTATGTAGCCCTTGGAAGAATCTTAATTTGTAGCAGTCCCTCTGCCTCAGCCTCGCAAGTGCCTGATTTTAGGCATGTCCCTCTATGCCTGGCTGCTTCGTTTGTTTTAATTTTGCGTGTATATGTGTGTACAAGCGTACGGTGCTGTTCTCAGGTGGACGTTAGAGGGTGACTTTCACGAGGACATTCTCTCCTTGAACTCTGGGTTCTGTGGGTTGATCTCAGGTTGTCAGGATGGCAACTAGCACTTTTACCCCCCCGAGCCACCTCAGCAGTCCTGTTTTGTATTAAAAGGATCCTTTAACTGTCCTATTGAGAACAAACCAAAATAACAGAATTTAGGGGAATCACCAGCACCTGAGAGGAGCTTTGGCAGCGATTCAGTTGTGTTGCTGTACAAGGAGTTATTCCAAGTTTAGCGTTAAGCAGTAGTTGTTTATTAGCTCATGCCCTCACCGTGGAGAAGTGTAGAGCAGATCAGCCGTGGTTCTGGCTTAGGCTCAGGCAAGGATCAGGATCTGAAGCTCTCCACCAGGGGCTGGAAGATCTGTTCCCAACAGGGCTGTTGGCAGAAGGCCCCAGTGCTTTCTCCTGGGCCTCCTCAGGTACTTGTGTGTCCTCAGGACAGAGCAGGTATTTCTCCAGAGAGGTTGATCAGAAAAAGCGAACAAGCAACAAGCCATAGCACCTTTTGTGACCTTGTTTCAGAAGGCATTTCTACTTAAACATTTTTAAAGATTTATTTTATTATTTTATGTGTATGGATGTTTTGCCTGCATGTGTGCTTGTTTGTACACCACATTTCTGCCCTCAGACATCAGAAAAGGGTGTCAGAGCCTTTGGAACTAGAGTTACAGGTGGTTTTGAGCCACCATCTGGGATCTGAGAACCAAACACTGGTCCTCTAATTGTATAGCCTTAGTCATTTCTACTTTATTTTATCCTACACTCAAAAAAGAGGAGATTCAATTTCACTTTTTTTTTTTTAGAATTTATTTATTTTACGTAGATGAGTTCACTGTAGCTGTCTTCAGACACACAAGAAGAGGGCATCGGACCCCATTACATATGGTTTTGAGCCACTATGTGGTTGCTGGGATTTGAACTCAGGACCTCTGGAAGAGCAGTCAGTGCCCTTAACCACCAAGCCATCTCTCCAGCCCCACTTTTTTTTTTTTTTTAAAGACAAGATTTCATGTAACCACTATGTAACTGAAAATGACTTTCAACTCTTGGTCTGTCTGCCTTGATCTCCTGAGTGGCTGAACTTTAGACCTGTGCCACCATGACCAACTTAGGCTCAATTTAATTTTTGGTGGTGGTTGTGGTTTGGTGGGGTTTTGTTGTTTTCTTTTGGTTGTTGTTTTATGTGTGTGGTGTGTGTGCAAGTGTGTATTCATGTTCACTTGGGTGGGACAGAGATTGATCTCTTTCCATTTTATATGTCGAATCAGGGTCTTACACTTAAACCCAGAACTCACCAATTTGGAGACTGTTACCTGTGTTACCTAGAAACTGAGTGTGTAGGCGAGGTCTTGGTATTTAGATGCTGGAGAGGCAGGCGATGGCTGGTCATTGCCTTATGGTTCAGTAGGTCGCCTGGTTATTCAGAAGAGCCTGAAATTTTGCATATGTATTTTTTCAATCACGAATGTTAGCATCTATTTTCAAATTCTTAATGTTTTTATGGGATGGTGGCACATGCTTGTAATCACAACACTTGGGAAGTAGAAGCAGGAGAATCGAGAGTTCAAATTCATCCTTAGCCACATTGCAAGTTCCATGACAGCCGGGGCTGTATGAAACTCTATCTCAAAAAAAAAGAAAGACTGAGGGCCATGTATTCTATGTTTATTTTGGCCTCTCATACACCAAGTACATACATGATGCATATACATAGATACTGGCAAAACACTCATACACATAAAAATAATAAATACTGAAAAAGAAAGTTCTGAGGAGCCCTGTAACAAAGAAACCTATTTACTTCATTCAGCTCAGATTCACTCCACTTAAATATCTGCTGAGTAAATCTGAGAAATCTAGCCTATTCAATTTTATTATATGTTTTGGTCCCTAGCTCAAGAGGAGGTCTAAGACATATAGAACAATGGTTAGACACCCTCCTGCAACCAATCTATAGCTACCCAGGAGCTGCGGATTTGTTCTGTGGTGCGCCCATGGAGACAGGAAGCCCTGGGTTGAACATGAAGCCCCAGTCCCTGCAGCTGGTGCTGGAGGAGCAGGTGCTGGCACTGCAGCAGCAGATGGCAGAGAACCAGGCTGCCTCCTGGAGGAAGCTGAAGAACTCCCAAGAGGCCCAGAAGAGACAAGCAACCCTTGTGAGGAAGCTGCAGGCCAAGGTGAGCAGATGGCCCTGTGGGGAAGGGGAAAAAGAAACCTCCCCCAGAGTTGGGTGCTAGGGTGGGATAAGGGCTGGAGGAGGGAGAGACCATGTAGGACCAAGCATCCTGGTGAGGATGGCCCAGACATTCCAACTCTCAGCCATAGCCTCTCCTTGACAGTCACAACTGCTCCACAGAGTATGGATTATATTCCTCCAAATGTGACATTTCATTCACAAAATTAAACTAGTTGCCTAGGTTTGTTCTCTTACTCTAGAGCAGAGCTTCTCAACCTCCCTAGTGCTGCTACCCTTTACACAGTTCCTCATGTTGGGTAACCCCCAACCAAAAAATTGTTTTCATTGCTACTTCATAATGGTTATAAATCGTAATATAAATATGTATGCTTTCCTGATGGTCTTAGGTAACCCCTGTAAAAGGGTCGTTTGATACCCCCCACCCCCACCCAGGGGCAGTGACCCACAGGTTGAGAACTACTAGTCTAGAGCTAAGTCCAAACCCTAGAATTTTCTAGTTTTGTCTTTCTAGTACACAAGACATATAGAAAGGGGTGTGTGTGTGTGTGCACGTGCGTGCGCACATACATATGTGTGTGCATGTTCAAATGTACATAAAACTGAGTGAGAATAAGTCAGTATTGAGTATCTTCTATCTCCACCTTATTTTTAAATTGTATTCTGTGTATTTGTGTGCATATGTCTGTATAAGTGTGTGCCGTGTGTGGTGGTACCCTTGGAAGGCAGCTGGAGTTACAGGCAGTTGTGAGTTGTAACAGTGGTTGCTGGGTGCCAGGAACTGAATTGGGGTCCTTTGAAAGACCAGCAAGCTTTTAAGCACTGATCCATCTCTTCAACCTCCCTTGAGACGGAATCTCACTAAACTGGAGCTCATAGATTTGGCTAGGTTGGCTGTCCAGGGAGCTCCAGGGATCTGCTGCCTTTCCTCTTCAACACTGAGATGGTGGCTTTTTATGTGGGCGCTGGGGACTTGAACTTGGGTCTAGATGCTTACAAAGTAAACATATTCTTTTTATTTGTCTTTTGAAACAGAGTTTCTCTGTAAAGCCTTGGTTGTCTTAGAACTTACTCTGTAGACCAGGCTGGCCTTGAACTCTTGGAGATCTACCTGCCTCTGCCTCCTGAGGTGCACGACCACCACCAGGCACATTTTACTGACCAAGCCATATCATCCCTAGGAAATGTTGTTGTTGTTGTTGTTGTTGTTTTAATCTTTGTGTGTGTCAAGTGTGAGTGCAAGCATGCATGTACCTGACACGCAGTATGGAGGTCAGTGGACAATCTCAGGTGTGCCATAGGAGTGCTGGACTGTAGTAGACGTTACCACCTCTGGCTTCTGGGGTTCTGAATTTAGGTCCTAATGCTTACAGCAAGTGCTTTCCTACTGAGCTGTCTCCTCAGAAAGTGTTAAACACCCAGATAGAAACTCTTAAGACTCTGTGGCCTTACTTCACCATCACCACCCGTTTCCCATGTTCACAGCAAATTTGCCCAAGATTCCTGGGGCCTTGGGGTGTGCTGTTTATATGAACTGTAGCTGAGTTCAGGGCCTGCTCTCTCTGCTTCAGGTTTTACAGTACCGGAGCTGGTGCCAAGACCTGGAGAAGCGGCTAGAAGCCACTGGAGTGAGTGAGATTCAGTTTTGGACTTCCCCTGAGTACCCATAATACACCTTTTTGGGCTTTATATGCTGCCAAAGGAGATTGGGGCTTTATAGGATGCTTGGTAGGAGTCCCTTTGTCTTCAGTTCCTAAGAGCTATATCAATATGATCTTCTAGAGATCCTTGGCCTGAGAGATTCCAACCCATGGTTTTCCATATTGGGGACTTAGCATAGTAGATAGATAGTAGAATGGGTATGTGGAATTAGAGAGAAAATTCATTTTTCATCCAGCAGGTGTCAGTCAGGATATATGTCAGGATGATACAGGTCTACAACATGCCTGCAGCAGAGGGATGTTTATTTTGTTGCCTGGATAGGTCTAGCTTTGAAAGACCCTTTGTCATTCTTTATTCCTGCTCCCTAAGCACCTTCTCACTCCCCTCAGAAAAGTTATCGGGAGAAGGAAGAACCAAACTATATCGAGCACCTTCTGTGCAGGTGAGGACACTCCTAGGCATTTTGTACTGCTCTGGGTCACTTTGCTTGCAACTCTCAGAGAAGAATGACATTCACCATTATTTTGTAGCTTGGAGGTGATGAGTGACTTCCCAAGGACCCAATTAGTATAACAGAAGTTAAGGCCCTAGTGAAAGATGCAGCTTCCATTCCACAGGTTAGATGTTAAACTGCTTCCAAGAGAAAGAAAGAAAGAAAGAAAGAAAGAAAGAAAGAAAGAAAGAAAGAGGGTCCCTGTCAAAGGAAGCATCAGGGAATTGTCTTGGGTGAGGTTTTCCTGCAGCATTATAAGGCCTGTCTCTGTCTCACAAGGGACTGATCCCTCAGCGGTGGGAAAATGTAGACGAGCCAAACCTGGAACAGCTGCTGATCCGATTGGAGGAGGAGCAGCAGAGGTGATGGACCCAACTTTCCTGACCTGAGTGGGTATCCAGTGGGTGGAAAGACTGGTGGAATACTTCTCTTCCAAGAGTGAACCTGTGGGTGGGAACTGGCGGGGCATGGTGGTTCCTGTGTGTAACCTAAGGCAGGCAGAAAGCAGAGGGGGCAGGGGAGGGGGGAGGGAGGGGGCTCATGGGAATCTTGTGTCCCGAGGGCAAACAA
>JADRCH010011016.1:0-12484 GCA_019843965.1 Rhynchomys soricoides
GAAAGAAAGAAAGAAAGAAAGAAAGAAAGAAAGAAAGAAAGAAAGAAAGAAAGAGAAAGAAAGGAGGGAGGGAGGGAAGGAAGGAAGGAAGGAAGGAAGGAAGGAAGAAAGGAAGGAAGGAAGGAAGAAAGAAGAGAAAAGAAAGAGAAGAAAAGAAAGAAAGTAATTTAAAAAATCAAATTATCCTGGCATGGCTGTGTGAAGCAGAAGGATCCCAAGCTGGAGGCTTGTCTATATAGTTGACATGATATTTTTAAAAGAGAGAAAACCCTCCTCTTCCCTCCCATTCCAAGCTCTTACCTGGAAACTTTTGGCTGGTTTTGACCGGTTCATCACGCTGCCCTTACTGCTAGGATTACACCATTGCCACCACCCTCAGCTTCTTGCTGTTCTCGAGCTCAGAATCCTCTGGACCGTCTACTCCCAGTTCCCATCCCTCCCTCCCTCCCTCCCTTCCTCCCTCCCTCCCTCCCTCCATTCTTACTTCTTCCATCTACATTCTGGAAGTCCTCAGTTTGGGATACAAGAGGACTACTTAGGTAGATTGTCCTTTTGGGATAAGAAATTTAATAGAGTTCTCAACCACATGGACAGACTGCAGCACAGCAAAGGCACTGAGGAGAACTCAGGCTCACAGGGCATATTGAGAATCCCTTCTTATGGATCTCAGAGGAAAGGGAATAATTTCATAGCAGAAGCTGGGAGCTGGACTGTCCATGATACCTAGGTGGCATGGGAGAGGAGGGATTCGCCACTCTGAGGAGGCAGGGAAGTGAGGAAGAGGAGGACATCCAGTTGAGGTATACCCATTATAAGTCAGGGTATGTGTCTCTACCACTTGCCCTGGCATTCTGGTCTGTAAACTTCCTTCGGGAGGTAAGAATGGTACCCATCACATTCCTGGAATCAGGATACCTGGTAAGTCTGTTTGTAGACTCACAGACAGGCTCTCCAGCAGGAATCCCAGAATCAACCATAAGGATGGAGACAGAGCACTGTATGGTCTGAGATCCTAGTAATTCAGTCTCCCAAGCCAGGCATGGTGATGCAAACCTGTAATCCTAACACTCGGGAAGCTGAGGCAGAAGGATACTGAGTTTAAGATCAACTTGGACTGTATACTTAAGACTCTGTAAAAAAAATAAACAGGCTGGTGAGTGCATGACACTTAGCATGATGACGTAAGTTCAGTCCCTGGAACCCACAAGAAGCCAGAGGCAGTGGCTAGCATATGTAATTCCAGCACTCCTGCAGGAAGATGGAAGGTGAACATGGGAGAATCACCGAGAAGCCCCCCGAACAGCTAGCTTACAATACCCAGTAGAGCAGCAGAAACCAGAGAGACTGTCTCTGCAAGAAGGGTGAGAGAATGTCCAGAAAAGTTGGGTTCTCACCTGCAAATAAGTGCCATGATACATGCACAGGTTCACTCCTGCACACACACATGCACAAACAAAATGACTTTAAAATACACACACAATAAAAACCCACACAAAAATAAATTCTATCTTTGTATATAAGAACCCTAGAAGAAACAAAGAAAGAAAGAAAGAAAGAAAGAAACCAAGAACCCTAGTAGATGGTTAACAAGATGACTCAGTGGGTGAAGGCACTTGTTCCAAAGCCGAACAACCTGAGTTAAATCCATGGGACCTACATAAAAGAAGAGAAGTAACTCCTGGAAAGTGTCAATAAATAAATGTTAACAACAACAAAAGAAAACAAAGTAAAACAAACTCCAAACTTCAAGAACTTACTTCAAATAAGTATTTAACTGTTAAGAAGTTTAAGAACTTTATAACAGAGCACCTCACCTTGAACCGTCACATATATAATTTACAAGAGAGAGAGAGAGAGAGAGGATTATAGAACAATAAGCAAATAAGCAAAGTTGGGGTGCAAACTCCCTATTGGACCTACATTGAAGGTGCATTATTTCCGGAGATTCAATTTAGGATCTAAAGGAAGAAACGCAGTTTACGGGGGAGGCGGTGGCTTTCTTTTAACTCATCTATTTCCCTCCACCTCTGCAGTCTGGAGGCAGACAGACTGGGTCACTCACTTCTGCACACAGTAACTCCACTTTCTGCTTTGGCCCAGGTAGTTCCCAGTGGTTGCCCTTAATAACATTTTAATAGAATTTCCAACTTGTTGTTAACACATTGTATCTGATAGTAGATATAACATTGTATGTTATAGTAGAACATAACAAAGAGTTGTCCAACAAATGCTTGCTGTGTAAATGGATAAATTAGTACAGACATGGCTGGTTCTCCCTTTACAAAGGCCAATGATTACTGTTTGGTTTTGATTTGCTATCTCATTGGTCCCTTTTATAGGTGTATTTGGTAATTTGAAACCTATGGCTACTCCCTAAAGTATGCTGGCAGTTTGCTGATGGATTTTCTGTTTTAATTTTGAGACAGGGTCTCACATAACCCAGGATAGCCTTGAAACTCTATGCAGCTGAGAATGTCTTTGAATTTCTGATATTCTTGCTTCCACCTCAAATGCTGGGGTTACAGCCTGTCCACCATGCCCAGATTTGTCAGACCCAGGACTTCATGGTGGTAGGCAAGCACACTGCCAACTGAGCCGCACGCCCCACCCCTGTGACAAACTTTAATCTCGGAACTATGTTAACTCTGAGGATGACTTGACTTATCCAGTTCAATGGATAGTTACTCAACGCCTGTGAGACTACACGTGAAGCATCCAGAATAACTCACTCTCATAACTTCATGAAACTTAAATTTCAGAGAAAAAAAGTATGAAAACAGTAAGTCAGCAAATAAAAGGTAAATTGCTGTGAAAGAAATAAAGAACCATGGGAAAACATAAAGTTTCATTACCTGGCAGTGGTGTCTTTGCTTCTAATCCCAGCACTTTGGGGGTAGAGGCAGGCAGATTTCTGAGTTCGAGGCCAGTCTGGTCTACTGAGTGAGTTCCAGGACAGCCAGGGCTACACAGAGAAACCCTGTCTCGAAAAACCAAAAAAAGAAAAAAAGAAAAAAAGAAAGAAAAAAAAAAACCAACCAATCAACCAAACCAAAAAAACCCTAAAACATTTAAAAAGTTGTAAGGTGGTTATCTCTCTCCATTTTCTCTCCTCTCTCCCCTTCTCTCTCTCCACCCCCTCCTCTGTGTAGTTCTGAATGTCCTGGAACTCCCTCTGTAGACCAGGCTGGTCTCGAACTCAGGGATCTGCCTGCCTCTGTCTCCTCAGAGCTGGGAGTAAAGGCATGTGCTTCCACTGCCCAGCTGGCTGGTTCTCTTATATTCACACAACCTATGCATTATTTCACTTAACACTTGCTGGGGATCTGTTTTGTGTCAGGTCTTATACTGTGTGCTAGAGTCAGGTATGCCCTAGAAGTGCTCTATCCTCAAGGACTCAGTCTTGTGCAGTTCCCATAGTGCATAATCATCTGGGGTATTTGCAAGAATGCAGATTCCTGGCTTCACCTTTGGTCTACTGAGTCTTCAGGGATTGAATCGAAGTGTATATACTTAGACGATCCGGATCCATTTTTTTTTGTTTTTGTTTGTTTGTTGTTTTTGTTTCGTCTCTACTAAAACTATAACCAACTGGGAATCAGACAAACAAAAATTCAATGCTAAGAAAATGCGTTAATAGTGATTGTACAATATATTATCAAAATAACTCCCCATTCCTAGCGGAACGCAGCCAAGTAGAGGTAGTCATAACCGGACAAAGTAGCCTTCCTGGCATTTAAACCATTTAAGTAAAGCAATCCTGTGCAAAGGCTTGTGGAGTACCGAGTATTCCAAACGACACAGAGTTGTTTGCGAATGTTGTGTTTCCTAGGGGGGATCAGGAAAGATCGAAAGTTGAGACATTCGTTCGCCCAGATTTAATTGCAGTTAGGCGCTTTCAAGCAGTTAATAAATTCGGCTTTGTTGGTAGGTCAGTGCGCAGGTGCACCGAAACATTGGCTTTACGCATGCGCACTATTTAACTCTGAAGCCACAGGCGGGAGATTGAGGGCGGGTGTTTCTTCTCCACCTCAGAACGTTCAGTGCTAGAATTCAGAGACTATGGACTATCTCTATTTCTGGAGAGCGACTGTGTGTCTCACTATAACCCCCCCTTTCCTTTTGGTTTTCTCTAGTAAGTTGGCTGCCAGTACCTAATATGGCGAGAGGTCTTATCCCGGGAGCACTTATCCCCTGGGCGGTCCCCCACGAAAGGGCGGGAGTTTGGGGGGCGGGGCCTGGCCTCCTGACTGAGGGCCGCCTGGGACCTGGCCTGCGGGCTGCTGCTGCGTCCTCTGTAGCTGCGGAGCGCTTCGGGATCCCCGGGAGCCGACCGTGGTGAGGTGGGCTGGGGCAGGCGGGAGGCGCCGAGCGTAACGGTCCGAGGCCCGGGGCCTGGGCGCCCGCAGGGATGTCGCCTGGACAGCGGCTTCCTGTATCCCAGGAGGAGCCCCGGGCCCAGAGAGGGGCTGCGACCGTTCCCAGGGGTCCAGGCCTGCCTGCCTCAGTTTCCTGCTGCAGCGGCCGCTCCGGAGAACCTCACTCCCGGGTGGCCCACTGTCGTAGCCTGGAGCTGATGGGATGAGATGCTGCGCTCCCTGCGGATCTCTCTCCGTGCACCCGGGAGCTTTGCAGCTCCCGGTGTCCCTACAGCTTTGCACGTGATCTAGCCCTGAAAGTCCGGTCCCAGCCCGCTGCCCCATCATCAGAACTTTCATTTTTCAGAACTCAAAAATCACTTCTAAAAAAAAAAAACCCTTCCTAGAGGCCTGCTCCAGGCTCAACTAATCTGATCCTTGGCTTTTGCGATCTTTGCCCAAGTCACTGTTCTGCCCCTCTTTCATGTTCTGGGCATGTTTGTTAGAAGTCATGTCTTTTTTTTCAACTCTTATGTCCCATGATGACTACTAGTAAGTAACTAAAAAAGTTACTGAATAGTTGAAAGATGACAGCTCTGCTAAATGCATTACCTACAAAGGTCTCTTTAATCCAAGCATGATCTATGGTGTGCATTTTGTATATTCACATTTCACGCATGGAGAAACAAGCACTCAAATCAAGTTCCACAGTGAGTTAGAATCCCCTACGTGTTTTATGACTTAACTAGATTGCCTTTGGTTTGCTGTTTATACATTAGCCTGTAAGATATGGGGGTCAGGATTACAACTCACATTTTAATAAAAGGACTGTTTTTTAATTTTTTTGTAACGGGAATTGAATGAACCCAGGTCTTACGAATGCTAGTCAGTGTTCTACCACTGAACTAATCTCACAACCTCTTTTCTTTTTATTTTGAGGCAGTGTCTTACCAATTTACCAAGGCTGGATTTGAACTTGATGATGTTCATTTGTCTTGGCTTCCCAAGAATGAGATTTCAGGCCTGTGAGTTTAGGCTGGGCCCTGAGACGGCTTATGAGGGAGAGGTGATATTACCAAATCAATAGTCTTCGTAACAAAAATCAAGGCCAGATCTGTGCTGTCCTCCTGGCACACCTACGCCCTGTGCTCCAGGAGCATTCAGTCACATTTTGCTCCTTTTACCTCAGAAAGCGTCAGGTGTGGATGTCATTATTTCATACCCGTTGAGAAATGCTCTGTAGTGCTGTGATTTTTATCGTTTTTGACTTTGGAAGCTAATAAAATGAAATTTAGAATCAGATTAGAGTTTGATTTCTGCTTTGCTACTAACCAGTGGTATCTCTTCCTTTAAAAAAGTGCATGTATACACAAAGGGGGAGCTGCACCCTGGTGTACACATGAAGGCTATAGAGGACTTTGCGGAGTTGTCTCCAGCCTTCATGTGGGTTAGAATCATCAGGCCCAGTCCCTACCTGCTGAGCCATGCTCCCATTTCCCCTCCCATTTAAAGAAATATTTAGTTTTAATTATGTGTATGGGGGCAGCAGGGTGGACATAGGTATCAGAGCCTTAGAACTCTTGGAGCTCAGAGGCAATTGTTAGCTCCCCAGACTACTTGATGAGAACTGAATTTGCATGCCCTGCAAGAGCAATGTGGCCTCAAACTCAGAGGTCTACCCCTTCTGCCTCCCAAGCTCTGGGATCAAAGGTGTGCACCACTATGCCCAGCTCACATTCCTTTTTTTTTAAAAAGATTTATTTATTATGTATACAGCGTTCTGTCTGCATGCATGCCTACAGGCCAGAAGAGGGCAGCAGATCTCATTACACATGGTTGTAATGTGTGACGCATTACCATGCGGTTGCTGGGAATTGAACTCAGGACCTCTGGGAGAGCAGTCAGTGCTCTTAACTGCTGAGCCAACTCTCTAACCACACTTCCATGTTTTGAATCCTAGTTTTCTTTCATTCTTTTTTAGGATTTTATTTTTATTTTATATGTATGAGTGCTTTGCCTACGTGTGTGTACATGCACCATCTGTGTGCCTGGTGCCATCAGAAGTTAGAAGACGCCCTTGCATCCTCTAGGTAGTTATGAGTATATGTGTGCTGAGAACTAAACCCAGGTCTTCTGCAAGAGCAATAAGTGTTCCTAACCACATAGCCCTGGATCTTAGTTTTCTTGATTGTAAAATGAGGACAGTAATCTTAATACTTCTAGGTTTTGTCTTTGTGATAATGAAAGTTACAGCTAAGAGTGAAACACTGTACACATTGTGTATGGTCTTACTTTTGCTCTATGAACGGCTGTGGAACTGCTGACATTTTGTAAAGCTGTGTTGGTGATCAGAAGGATCAAGTTGCTTAATGTTGTACATCGGTCACTCAGATGTAATGGGCACTTCATACACCAGGTCTGTTTTAGGAGCTGGGAATGCAGTATTGACTCAAGTAATGTTAGCTGGTATGTGCAAACGTGTGTGCGTGTGCGTGCGTTTGTGTGTGTATATATATATGCCCATTTGTAATCTCAGTACTTGGAAGGCAGAAACTGGAGGATCACAAGTTCTAGGCCAGCCTGAGCCACCAAAGCAAGACCTGTCTCAAACAAACAAACAAACAAGCACCAGTCTTTGTACTAGAGGGTTTACATTTGGTTAGTTGTTATACATGAGAATTAGAGAGAGACAGACACGTTGAGTAGAACGTCTCCATACGGATGGGAGTGGTGGTGCTTTTATGTCGTTTAACTTACTAAGAAGGTGACATTTGGTCAGAAGCCTGGTTAGGGAGCAAATCATGTGGATAACAAACGAGTGTTTGAGGATGTCTGGCTGTGCGGCTGGACGAGTGTGAGCAAAGGGGAGATGAGAAAGAAATAGGGTTCATTCATTTGGCTAAGATGGGGCAGTTAGGACTTCAGGGCAAGTATGAAGATTCTCCTTAACTCTGTTATCTAGGGTGTGTGGGTTTTGTTTTTGAGACTGGGTCTCTATATGTAGCCCAGGCTGTCTTCAAATTTACTATGTAGCCCTTGGAAGAATCTTAATTTGTAGCAGTCCCTCTGCCTCAGCCTCGCAAGTGCCTGATTTTAGGCATGTCCCTCTATGCCTGGCTGCTTCGTTTGTTTTAATTTTGCGTGTATATGTGTGTACAAGCGTACGGTGCTGTTCTCAGGTGGACGTTAGAGGGTGACTTTCACGAGGACATTCTCTCCTTGAACTCTGGGTTCTGTGGGTTGATCTCAGGTTGTCAGGATGGCAACTAGCACTTTTACCCCCCGAGCCACCTCAGCAGTCCTGTTTTGTATTAAAAGGATCCTTTAACTGTCCTATTGAGAACAAACCAAAATAACAGAATTTAGGGGAATCACCAGCACCTGAGAGGAGCTTTGGCAGCGATTCAGTTGTGTTGCTGTACAAGGAGTTATTCCAAGTTTAGCGTTAAGCAGTAGTTGTTTATTAGCTCATGCCCTCACCGTGGAGAAGTGTAGAGCAGATCAGCCGTGGTTCTGGCTTAGGCTCAGGCAAGGATCAGGATCTGAAGCTCTCCACCAGGGGCTGGAAGATCTGTTCCCAACAGGGCTGTTGGCAGAAGGCCCCAGTGCTTTCTCCTGGGCCTCCTCAGGTACTTGTGTGTCCTCAGGACAGAGCAGGTATTTCTCCAGAGAGGTTGATCAGAAAAAGCGAACAAGCAACAAGCCATAGCACCTTTTGTGACCTTGTTTCAGAAGGCATTTCTACTTAAACATTTTTAAAGATTTATTTTATTATTTTATGTGTATGGATGTTTTGCCTGCATGTGTGCTTGTTTGTACACCACATTTCTGCCCTCAGACATCAGAAAAGGGTGTCAGAGCCTTTGGAACTAGAGTTACAGGTGGTTTTGAGCCACCATCTGGGATCTGAGAACCAAACACTGGTCCTCTAATTGTATAGCCTTAGTCATTTCTACTTTATTTTATCCTACACTCAAAAAAGAGGAGATTCAATTTCACTTTTTTTTTTTTAGAATTTATTTATTTTACGTAGATGAGTTCACTGTAGCTGTCTTCAGACACACAAGAAGAGGGCATCGGACCCCATTACATATGGTTTTGAGCCACTATGTGGTTGCTGGGATTTGAACTCAGGACCTCTGGAAGAGCAGTCAGTGCCCTTAACCACCAAGCCATCTCTCCAGCCCCACTTTTTTTTTTTTTTTAAAGACAAGATTTCATGTAACCACTATGTAACTGAAAATGACTTTCAACTCTTGGTCTGTCTGCCTTGATCTCCTGAGTGGCTGAACTTTAGACCTGTGCCACCATGACCAACTTAGGCTCAATTTAATTTTTGGTGGTGGTTGTGGTTTGGTGGGGTTTTGTTGTTTTCTTTTGGTTGTTGTTTTATGTGTGTGGTGTGTGTGCAAGTGTGTATTCATGTTCACTTGGGTGGGACAGAGATTGATCTCTTTCCATTTTATATGTCGAATCAGGGTCTTACACTTAAACCCAGAACTCACCAATTTGGAGACTGTTACCTGTGTTACCTAGAAACTGAGTGTGTAGGCGAGGTCTTGGTATTTAGATGCTGGAGAGGCAGGCGATGGCTGGTCATTGCCTTATGGTTCAGTAGGTCGCCTGGTTATTCAGAAGAGCCTGAAATTTTGCATATGTATTTTTTCAATCACGAATGTTAGCATCTATTTTCAAATTCTTAATGTTTTTATGGGATGGTGGCACATGCTTGTAATCACAACACTTGGGAAGTAGAAGCAGGAGAATCGAGAGTTCAAATTCATCCTTAGCCACATTGCAAGTTCCATGACAGCCGGGGCTGTATGAAACTCTATCTCAAAAAAAAAGAAAGACTGAGGGCCATGTATTCTATGTTTATTTTGGCCTCTCATACACCAAGTACATACATGATGCATATACATAGATACTGGCAAAACACTCATACACATAAAAATAATAAATACTGAAAAAGAAAGTTCTGAGGAGCCCTGTAACAAAGAAACCTATTTACTTCATTCAGCTCAGATTCACTCCACTTAAATATCTGCTGAGTAAATCTGAGAAATCTAGCCTATTCAATTTTATTATATGTTTTGGTCCCTAGCTCAAGAGGAGGTCTAAGACATATAGAACAATGGTTAGACACCCTCCTGCAACCAATCTATAGCTACCCAGGAGCTGCGGATTTGTTCTGTGGTGCGCCCATGGAGACAGGAAGCCCTGGGTTGAACATGAAGCCCCAGTCCCTGCAGCTGGTGCTGGAGGAGCAGGTGCTGGCACTGCAGCAGCAGATGGCAGAGAACCAGGCTGCCTCCTGGAGGAAGCTGAAGAACTCCCAAGAGGCCCAGAAGAGACAAGCAACCCTTGTGAGGAAGCTGCAGGCCAAGGTGAGCAGATGGCCCTGTGGGGAAGGGGAAAAAGAAACCTCCCCCAGAGTTGGGTGCTAGGGTGGGATAAGGGCTGGAGGAGGGAGAGACCATGTAGGACCAAGCATCCTGGTGAGGATGGCCCAGACATTCCAACTCTCAGCCATAGCCTCTCCTTGACAGTCACAACTGCTCCACAGAGTATGGATTATATTCCTCCAAATGTGACATTTCATTCACAAAATTAAACTAGTTGCCTAGGTTTGTTCTCTTACTCTAGAGCAGAGCTTCTCAACCTCCCTAGTGCTGCTACCCTTTACACAGTTCCTCATGTTGGGTAACCCCCAACCAAAAAATTGTTTTCATTGCTACTTCATAATGGTTATAAATCGTAATATAAATATGTATGCTTTCCTGATGGTCTTAGGTAACCCCTGTAAAAGGGTCGTTTGATACCCCCCACCCCCACCCAGGGGCAGTGACCCACAGGTTGAGAACTACTAGTCTAGAGCTAAGTCCAAACCCTAGAATTTTCTAGTTTTGTCTTTCTAGTACACAAGACATATAGAAAGGGGTGTGTGTGTGTGTGCACGTGCGTGCGCACATACATATGTGTGTGCATGTTCAAATGTACATAAAACTGAGTGAGAATAAGTCAGTATTGAGTATCTTCTATCTCCACCTTATTTTTAAATTGTATTCTGTGTATTTGTGTGCATATGTCTGTATAAGTGTGTGCCGTGTGTGGTGGTACCCTTGGAAGGCAGCTGGAGTTACAGGCAGTTGTGAGTTGTAACAGTGGTTGCTGGGTGCCAGGAACTGAATTGGGGTCCTTTGAAAGACCAGCAAGCTTTTAAGCACTGATCCATCTCTTCAACCTCCCTTGAGACGGAATCTCACTAAACTGGAGCTCATAGATTTGGCTAGGTTGGCTGTCCAGGGAGCTCCAGGGATCTGCTGCCTTTCCTCTTCAACACTGAGATGGTGGCTTTTTATGTGGGCGCTGGGGACTTGAACTTGGGTCTAGATGCTTACAAAGTAAACATATTCTTTTTATTTGTCTTTTGAAACAGAGTTTCTCTGTAAAGCCTTGGTTGTCTTAGAACTTACTCTGTAGACCAGGCTGGCCTTGAACTCTTGGAGATCTACCTGCCTCTGCCTCCTGAGGTGCACGACCACCACCAGGCACATTTTACTGACCAAGCCATATCATCCCTAGGAAATGTTGTTGTTGTTGTTGTTGTTGTTTTAATCTTTGTGTGTGTCAAGTGTGAGTGCAAGCATGCATGTACCTGACACGCAGTATGGAGGTCAGTGGACAATCTCAGGTGTGCCATAGGAGTGCTGGACTGTAGTAGACGTTACCACCTCTGGCTTCTGGGGTTCTGAATTTAGGTCCTAATGCTTACAGCAAGTGCTTTCCTACTGAGCTGTCTCCTCAGAAAGTGTTAAACACCCAGATAGAAACTCTTAAGACTCTGTGGCCTTACTTCACCATCACCACCCGTTTCCCATGTTCACAGCAAATTTGCCCAAGATTCCTGGGGCCTTGGGGTGTGCTGTTTATATGAACTGTAGCTGAGTTCAGGGCCTGCTCTCTCTGCTTCAGGTTTTACAGTACCGGAGCTGGTGCCAAGACCTGGAGAAGCGGCTAGAAGCCACTGGAGTGAGTGAGATTCAGTTTTGGACTTCCCCTGAGTACCCATAATACACCTTTTTGGGCTTTATATGCTGCCAAAGGAGATTGGGGCTTTATAGGATGCTTGGTAGGAGTCCCTTTGTCTTCAGTTCCTAAGAGCTATATCAATATGATCTTCTAGAGATCCTTGGCCTGAGAGATTCCAACCCATGGTTTTCCATATTGGGGACTTAGCATAGTAGATAGATAGTAGAATGGGTATGTGGAATTAGAGAGAAAATTCATTTTTCATCCAGCAGGTGTCAGTCAGGATATATGTCAGGATGATACAGGTCTACAACATGCCTGCAGCAGAGGGATGTTTATTTTGTTGCCTGGATAGGTCTAGCTTTGAAAGACCCTTTGTCATTCTTTATTCCTGCTCCCTAAGCACCTTCTCACTCCCCTCAGAAAAGTTATCGGGAGAAGGAAGAACCAAACTATATCGAGCACCTTCTGTGCAGGTGAGGACACTCCTAGGCATTTTGTACTGCTCTGGGTCACTTTGCTTGCAACTCTCAGAGAAGAATGACATTCACCATTATTTTGTAGCTTGGAGGTGATGAGTGACTTCCCAAGGACCCAATTAGTATAACAGAAGTTAAGGCCCTAGTGAAAGATGCAGCTTCCATTCCACAGGTTAGATGTTAAACTGCTTCCAAGAGAAAGAAAGAAAGAAAGAAAGAAAGAAAGAAAGAAAGAAAGAAAGAGGGTCCCTGTCAAAGGAAGCATCAGGGAATTGTCTTGGGTGAGGTTTTCCTGCAGCATTATAAGGCCTGTCTCTGTCTCACAAGGGACTGATCCCTCAGCGGTGGGAAAATGTAGACGAGCCAAACCTGGAACAGCTGCTGATCCGATTGGAGGAGGAGCAGCAGAGGTGATGGACCCAACTTTCCTGACCTGAGTGGGTATCCAGTGGGTGGAAAGACTGGTGGAATACTTCTCTTCCAAGAGTGAACCTGTGGGTGGGAACTGGCGGGGCATGGTGGTTCCTGTGTGTAACCTAAGGCAGGCAGAAAGCAGAGGGGGCAGGGGAGTGGGGAGGGAGGGGGCTCATGGGAATCTTGTGTCCCGAGGGCAAACAA
>JADRCH010011017.1:0-29138 GCA_019843965.1 Rhynchomys soricoides
CTAGACTATATAGTTCAAGAGACTATCTCAAAAACAAAGACAAACAAACAGACAAACAAAAAATGGAAAAAAACAAAACCAAAAACCTTTAAAAAGGGCTGGAGAGATGGCTCAGCAAAGCCCAGGCTGCTCTTGCAGAAGACCCAGGTTCAGTTCCTGGCACCTACACAGAGGCTCACAATCACCTGTAACTCAAGTTTCATGGGTTCCAATGCCCTCTTCTGGCTTCCAGAGGCACCAGGCACCTAAGTGGTGCACAGACACACAGGCACACTTACATGCAGATGAAACACTTATGTGATGGTTTGTATATGCTTGTGGAGGGAGTGGGACTATTATTAGGAGGTGTGGCCTCGTTGGATTGGAGTAGGTGTGTCACTGTGGGTGTGGGCTTAAGACCCTCATCCTAGCTGCCTGGAAGCCAGTCTACTCCTAGCAGCCTTCAGATGAAGATGTACAATGCTCAGCTCCTCCTGCACCATGCCTCCTAGATGTTGCCATGTTCCCACCTTGATGATAATGGACTGAACCTCTAAACCTGTAAACCAGCCCCAATTAAATGTTGTCCTTATTAAAAGTTGCCTTGGGTCATGGTGCCTGTTCACAGCAGTAAAACCCTAACTAAGAGAACTTATGTTTATAAAAAAATAATAACTGAAACAAAAGCAAAACAAAAAGAAAAATTAAACAAGCTGTAGTTGTTCAGCCTTAAACCCAACATTTGGGGGCTGAGAATTGGAAGATTGGAAGATCCTATCTCCAAAATAATATACAAAAACAAGTAAATTGAACTCATCAAGAGCTAAGAAGTATAACATCACAGTCAAAGGATTTATGCAGAAATTCAAAAGTTGAACCCAATGTTGGCAAATCCATGTGATTCATGGAAGGAGGGACGAAGGGGGAAGAGCTACCTGTCCATCTTCATCAAGAGCTACCCTTCAGGCAAGCATGATGGTGCAGCCTTTAATTCCAGTGCTTAGGAGGCAGAGGCAGGCAGATCTTGAGTTTGAGGCCAGCCTGGTCTACAGAGTGAGACCAGGACAGGTAGGGCTACATAGTAAGACCGTTTTTCAAAACCAAAAAACAAACAAACTAAATTTGAATAAGTTTAACCATGAAACATGGCGGATTTCAGAAAACATCGATCTGCACCATCAGCAGCCTAACCACAGCCTTATCCTGAACCTCTGGCTCCATCAAGTCTTCTCCACTCCTGAAGATGGAACTTCAGGTTCACTCACCACTGAGTACCAAAACTGAGTTTTGCCACAGATGTCAATGCTACGGCAGAGGGATAAACAGGGTATACAAAAACTCCTGCCCTGGAGGAACGTATGGCCCAGGTTAACGAGACACATTTATAATTTTAACAAAAATTCTTGATCATCCCCCAACCCAATATCTGTAGTTGCCTTCAGGTTCTTCTATGTAAACTTTTCTTAATCACAATTGATCATCACTCTGCCCCAGGAAAGGCAGACTTGTCTCCAAGGCCCAGGGCTCCAAATACATCCATAGAAAAGCATTCGTTTCAAGTAAGGACCAGTTGACCAGAAAAAACAGTCATGAAAAATCATTCACTACAAATTATGACTAGTTGACCAGACTGCCGGCATCTCTATACAGTGCTCACTCCATGGCAGTCGGGTACAGTTTATAGTTCTTTGCTTTTCCTGTAGTGAAGCCAAGCCTTTATTCTTGGGTGAGATATTTTCCTGGACAAAGCTCTAAAGCAAGTCTCTGAGGACCATCACACAAGGACTGGAAGTAACAACTGGGAAGAGTCACACATTAATGTGAGGGAAGGAAAGAGGCAGACTAAATTTCCACCCAGTCAATGCGAGCTCTTCCGGTCCTTGGATGACCTCATGTTTATTTCACTGTCAGTTCAGGAGGCTTCCCCATGCCACTTGGTCTATGACAGGAACACCGAGGCCTGCTCTCCCACCCTCTGAGATGTGTGTACCCTCCTACAAGATGAGGAGTGGACTGACCTAATGTACCAACGTGAGAAGTGAATGGACTAACCCAATGTACCAATGTGAGGGCTGGACTGAGAAGACTGTACTAATGACCGTGTGAGAACTATATAGGCATTTTTCGTTTTTTTGTTTTCTGAATTTTTGGTTTTGTCACTTGAACCTCCTATTCTTTGCTGGAATTCCAAAACATCCTTGTCTCAAAAAGAAAAGAAAAGAAAAGAAAAGAAAAGAAAAAAGAAAAAAAAAAGAAAAATGACCAACAAGAACCCAACATTCTTGATACATGGTCAACAGTCTGGGCACTGTTCAAACAAGAACAACGCTGTTAGGCTACCTGTCCTCCTGGAGGGCTTTCACCATCCACTGCTCAGGGTAACTCAGATCACATCTACTCAATTATGTGGTGCACATTTGTCCCTTGACACTAAGAGGACTCATACTGCCTTTTCTTTTCTATACTAAACATGGCTTTTCTTTCAACTCTTCTTTTTCTTTCTTTTTTGGGGAGAGCTAGAGTATGTCCCCCTGGCTGGCATCAAACTCACAGAGATCTGCCTGTCTCTGCCACCCAAGTACGAGTATGAAAGGCCTAGGCCACCATGCATGGCTGTCTTCAACCATTCTTTAGCTCTTACATGACACTGCTATGTAAACATAAGGTGGAGACAGGTTATTTCAGAGCTGGGCATGCTGGTAGACACTATAATCACTTCCAACACTTGAGAATCAGAGGTAGACAGATCTTTGTGAATTTGCATCCAGCCTGGTCTGCATAGCTAGTTCCAGGCTAGCCAGGTCTACACAGAGAGATCCTGTCTCAAACAAAACAAAACCATCAAACAAACAAAAGAAGAAATGTCATTTTGGGATGCTCAAATAGGTAAGGAAAAGCTACATTTAAAATCTTAAGGGGTTGAAGAGATGGCTCAGCAGTTAAGAGCACTGGCCGCTCTTCTGGAAGACCCAGGTTCAGTTCCCAGTACTCACATGGCACCCACAACTGTCTGTAAATCCAAGATCTGACACCCTCATACAGACATACGTGCAGGCAAAACACCAATGCACATAAAATTAAAATGAATAAATTATTTTTTAAAATCTTAAATATAGGCTAGGGACATTGTTCCATGGTAGGCTGATGAATTGACATAAGATCTCAAGGTAGATCCTAGCAGCAATAAAGTCTAAATGTGATTCAATAAGAATCTATACATGAAAACATTAAAGAAAAAAGGTAGGTCAAAAGCATCAATACACTAGCAAAAGTTGTCTCACAAGCTGTCTTATGACCGCCACATGTTCTCCACTGCGTACATGTACGCGCGCGCACACACACACACACACACACACACACACAGAGTATATGCACGCACAAATAAATGTAACTTTAAAAATTATGGATGGGCCAGGGGTGGTAGTGTACATCTTTAATCCCAGTACTCAGGAGGAAGAAGCAGGTGGATCTCCAAATTCAAGGCCATCCTGGTCTAGAGAGCGAGTTCCAGGACAGCCAGGGCTATACAAAGAAAAGCCTATCTCAAAACAAAACAAAAGTAAATAAAAAGAAAGAAGGAAAACAAACCAAAAACATACAGAGGACAATCTAGGCATGACAGCTTATACCTATAACCCCAACATTTGGGAGGCTGAGACAGGGGTGCTAGGAGTTCTAGGACAGCCTGGGCTAAACTATGAGGCTATGTCTCAACAGAAGAAAAAACGAATTAAAATTCAAAACAAGGAGAAAAGTTCTGGTTAGTAGTCAAATATAACAACAATTTATCAATTGTCAAGAATTTTACACGCATACATATAAAACATTAGTGAAAAGGATTTCCTTGATGGTTTACAAGAGACTGTAGGCCTTTTGAGAATATCGCTGTGACTTAGCATCTGCAGCCTCTCCACAGTGCCTTCTGTGTAACACATAATGGGAGAGACCCAGGGTTGACTAAGAACGGCCAGCTAGCTAGAAACTTCCCTTCCCAGTAGGTCTTAATTATTTATTTTTATGTTATATGCATTTGGTGTTTTGCCTGCATATATGTCTGTGAGAGGGCATCTGTAAGCCCCGGAACTGGAGTTATAGACAGTTGTCAGCTGCCACATGGATTCTGGGAATTGAGCCCAAGTCCTGTGGAAAAGCAGCCAGTGCTGTTAGCCACTGAGCCATTCCACCAGCCCCCCATAAAATGTATTGTAATAAGTCACAAGATCAGCTTTTCATAAGACCTATTAAAAATCAACAATGAAAGCAAGCTGGTCAGTGAGGAACACCTCCTGAAGAGCACAGCCCAGCAGAACAGCTGGCCCATCTGTCCCTTTAAACTCATCTAGGTGCTATTATCCTGCAACGCAGCAAGGGTCTGAAAACGTCCACCTCACTGTCCTCCCAGCACCTGGAGACACCAGCAGAGAACTAGGTTGAAGGAGTACCTTGGTCTTATCTATCACATAAATCTGAATAGACGGTAGAGGGATGTATTCTGAAGAAATCCTCAAAATATCGTATGAATTTCACAGGCTTTAAAACAAATCTATGAGCCACACAAAGAACACAAACCCAAAGGAATGTATATGACTTTACCCATTTACTGTATTTCAAAGGTCCAGTGAATCCCATGGCTTCTATTATCTTCGTGAACAGACCGACTTTCTCCTCAACACACTGCGGGGAATCTTGGGTAGTGGGAAGCTACTTAAACAAAGAGAAAGAAATCAAAATTAGTTACAGAAAATTTCTACGCAGAATGCTTTGATTTGTTTGCTCTAAGGACATGTTCATTGAGTAGGTTTCTTCTCTTCTGCCCGAGCTCTTGATATCTTTTTAATGATTTTTGGAGATTTTGTTGTTTGTTTGCTCTGAGCATTCTGTTTTGTTTTACTGTGGAATCAAACCCATGGTTTCACATTCTAGGCAAGTGTACTTTCGTGGAGCCAAACTTAGAGCCCTCACATAAGTGTGCAAACACATCTGAAACGGTATCTAACAGATATCCTCCGAGTTACAGAGCAAGACATACCCACCTCAACAACCACATGCCTGTGATCCCATGATTAGGAAAGAACAGACTTGAGGTATTATGAAAAAGAGAGATGGCTCAGTGGCTAACAGCACTGGCTGCTCTTCCAAAGGACTTGGGTTCAATTCCCAGCAACCCCATAACAGCTGACAACTGCTTATAGACATACAACTCTAGATCTAGGGAATCTGACGCCTTCTTCTGGCCTCACAGGGCTCCAGGCTCACACGTGGTGCACAGACAAATGTTCATTACACATAAAATAAAAAAATAAAAGGGAAAGGAGGGGGAGGAAGGGAAATGTAAGGAGAGAACAAAGGGGTGGGGGAAGGGGTGGGGGAAGGGACAGGGAAAGAGCGAGGAAGAGAAGGGGAGGAGGAAGAGGAAAGGGGTGGAGGGAAAAGCCCCAGAGACCCTGTCCTAACAAACCTGTCCTCTACAGAGAAAGGTAAATTATTCACCCAGTAAGAAAGGTTTGCAAGGTTACATATGACTATTTTTAACTCATACAAAATCCATAAAAAAAATGTTTTCCTCTAAAGAATTTTCTAGACAAGAGTCTACAGTGGGAACAACTCAGGCTATAGGCTCAGAAGACAGAGGTTCACACATTCAGTTAGTTTGTCTCTTACCATCCGCTCTAACCTTGGCTGAATCCCTGAGCTCCCTGACCACATTCACTTAACACAGTCTACAGCAGAGAACAGACTCACCTTCCTCGTGTTGTGGTATTTCCTACTGTGTGGTATGTCTGTTCCAACAATCTGTTCTGATCCCACACACATTACAGACTGATTCTTTTGGAGCCACTGGAAGATGAACAAGCAGATGTAAGCAACACTGAGAACTACTTAGTGAAGTTAACCCAGTTGGAGCTACTCTGGCTGGTTCTACCCAACCTTGCTTAGTCTAGCTCCGGTGAGGGATCATCAGGAGGACCCATAATCAGCACCCAGAATGGTGTTTGGTATATGGCAGGTGCTCAATAAATATCTATTAAATATGTAAAGTTAGATGTGATGGCATGCATGCACCTACAATCTCTGGAAGGCTGAAGCAGGAGGATTACTGTGAGTTCAGTACTATCCCAGAGCATAGTGTGAGACTGACCCAAAGAACAAAATAAAACCAGAAAAGTAATTACTTCTTGAAGAAATAAAAGGATTCAGCCCTAGAAATACAGACTGAATCTGAGTCAAATTAGAGAAACAAAATTTTAATAGGAAAGAGAACTCTGCCAACAGTTGGGTCTCTCTGAATTCCAGGTCAGCCTTGTCTACAGAGTGAACTCCAGGACAGCCAGAACTACACAGAGAAACAAACCCTGCCTCACAAAAACATAACAAACTTGGGGCTAGAGAGATGGCTCAGCTGTTAAGGGCACTGGCTGCTCTTCCAGAGGACCCAGGTTCAATTCTCATCATCCACAGTAGCTCACAACTATCTGTAACTCCAGTTCCCGAAGATCTGACATCCTCATACAGACATACATCAAGATAAAACGCCAATGACAATAAACTAAAATTAATTTTAAAATAAAACAAAACCAAAAAAAAAATTCTGGTTCTGCCACCCAAGAGCTCGGTGGCCAATGACAGCTTGCGGTACCTCGGTTACAGTGAGGCCCGGATGGGGAAAGGAAGGAAAGTGCACCTCCCAAAACAGGTAGTCAATAATAAACAAAGCGGCAGCCACCACCAGGTCACAACCACCTTCCCTTCACAGTCACACTGCCTTTGACAACAATGTGGGAATACACAGCCAACTGTGGTCATATGCCAGGGCTATGCTAAATGTGTTGCACTCTTTAACCCACCCTACAATTCTATTTGGTTAGTATTGCTATAATCAAGAATACAGTTTGGAAAGTAAATTTCTATATGTAAGCTCTACAACAGTGAAAACAGAAATATCCAGTAAGAGACAGTAAATCAAGGTACGATCACTCACAAAAATAAATAATCCAGAGTTGAACCTAGGGCACTGCACATGTAGGCAACCATTCTACCCCTGGATTACATTTTCAAAATCTGACTTTATTTTTCCTTTATTTAACTTTATTTTTTACTTACTTATTTTTAGAAAAGGTCTAGCCTCAAATTCACTATGTAGCTGAGGCTGGCCTCTTTGTGCCTCTACTTCCCAAGTGCTGAGCTTACAGTATATTGTTGTTGTTATAGACAGGGTCTCACTATATACCTCTGATTGTCCTGGCCTTGAAATCACAGAGCTCTGCCTGCTTCTGCCTGCTTCTGCCTGCTTCTGCCTGCCTTCCGAGTGCTGGGATTAGAGACATAGGCCAGCACACCTGGCTGTAGTGCTAGTTTAATATGGCTTTAGGTTCGTAGCAAAACTGAGCAGAAAGCACAGGGTTCCCATATACATTCTCCTCCTCTCCCATGCAGTCTCTCCTACTGACAGCATCCCATCCCAGAGGAGTACTTTATTACGATGAACCTACTTTGACTGACTATCACTGTCCACTCCAAGTCCACAGCTTAGACTAACAATTAACATGAAAAATGCAAGTTTTAAAAAAAATTTTCATTTTAAATGCATGAATGCATGTGGGTAAATCTAAGAAGTAACACACAGGAATGAAAGGGTTATTTGGTTACATTAGGATTGTGGGCAGCAGATTAGGAAGGTAAGTCAATAGAACACTTTGCCTAACATGGGCAGGGCCTTGAGCTTGATCTCCTGAGCTACAAAAGAAAAAGGGGGAGAAGAGGAGGAAAGGGAAGAAGGAGTCATGGGTAAGCTTGGGCATTCATTGTTCAAATTCCCAGTAATATTTTAATTGCCCTTACAGTTAAAGGGCCTGGGTTGTGGGCTCTGGGCATGATGGCATGTGTCTTTAATCCCAGTACTCAGGATGCAGAGAGACAGGAGTTTGAGGCCAGCCTGGTCCAGATACATAGAAAGTTTCAGACAGGACACTGTCTCAAGGGGGGTGGGGGGGATGATGGGAGGGAGAGAGAGTTAATCCTTCAATTCTGGTTTATTCCAAAAAGAGAAGGGATAAATAATATTAACAATGATTTTCCTGTTTCATCTTAATAAAGGAAAAATAGTTTCTCATTGTGGAATAGTGCTATTTGAATTTCTTTCCAAACAAGGATATTAAAAGATTAGTCAGACTTATGCTTTAATTCTCAAGTACCAAGCAGGCTTTGTGAAATACAGACTAAACACAGCCTCCTCCCATGACATCACATACATCCGTGTAATGGCCCATCTAGAACGCAAACCACTTAAACTGCCTCAGAGAATGGGGTGGGTGTAGCCTGAGTTGGGCTTTTCCCCAGTTAGTGTAAGGTCAGGCATCTTTCTTCAGCCTCACAGCTCCACAGTGGTCAATGGATCCCTTCTCCCTACTTCACTGAACTGCTCAAAATCTGGTATGTGCAGGACAATGCCTACCACTGTCCTGCTCATCCGCAAACACACATTTACCTTTTGGACCACCCTTCCTGCCTTTGCTTCCTTCAAAAAGGACCTTGGAACACCTCAGTTTTTTATCTTTCAAAATAACCAGAATATTACTTTTTCAAAGAGGCCTTCTCTCTCTTCTGTGGGTTGGTTTCTTGCTGATTTGGGATTTTTGTTTTGTTTTCTTTTTTAAGCAGGGTCTCGTGTAACCTAGGCTATCTCTGAACTCAATATGGAGCTGAGGTTAATCTTGATTCTCCAGCTTCCACCCACCAACCGCTGAATGACAGGCATGGCCTGCAGGGCCCAACTTTATGTGGTGCTGGGGACCCAACCCAGGGTATGGAACATGCTAGGCTAGCACCAATGGGCGTACCCGTCCTCAAGAGGCTTTCCCTAACCACCCTATCAAAGTGCAGGTAGCACTATTCTCTAGTAGAGTAGCCCAACCACCTCTTCATGGCCCCTGAGAAGATACTTGATGGTAAGAACCACCTCTCCCATTAGAATCAAGTCCAACTCCAGGCACATGGGAGACATAGATGTTTGTGGATGAAATCAATCCTACCATTTGTACAATATTTCTTTGACTACCCACCTCCACTATCTTTGACCACATATACGCCATAGATACATGTGTCGTGTTCAAGGTACACCAGCCCTCATGCAGGTTTGGGGATAGAAATAAATCTCTGTCCTCAGGAAAAAAAACTCTTACAAAAAAAGGGGGGGAAAGAAAAAGGAAAAGGAAAGAATTTAGCGTAGAGACACCGAACCAAGCATCACACTGAAACTGTCCCTGGACAGGAAGAAGTAAGGAAGGGTCACGTAAGGCCAAAACAGGAACAACCCAAAAAAGGCTGTCAGCAGAGGAGCTTAATGCATCATGCTATCGTCATAAAATAAAATACTATAAAGCCAATTCCCCAGGACCAGAAAGTACATGATGAATTCTACATGAGAATTAATCAACCATCGCTACAAAGGACAGACTTATTAGATCTCTCACAGGAGGCTGGATGACAGCAGACAAACACAAGAGACTGCAGAGCAGATGTGTAACGGCAAATAACTGTACGGGCTACAAAGCAAAGTTCTGTTAGCCGAGGAGTGGGCAGCAGCTAATGGGGGTCAAAGAGGCTTCCGCAATCTTGCTGATGTGTTTTGGGTTTTTTTGTTTAGTTTTTGTTTTGTTTTGTGACAGAATCTCATGTAGCCCAGGTTGGTACTGTGTAGCTGAGGATAACCTTCTGATCCCCCTGCTTCTACTTCCCAAGTGCTAGGACTACTGGCATGTGGTTTATGTGCTGCTGAGACCTGAGCCCAGAGTTTCATAAATGGTAGGCAAACACTCGACCTGAGACAGTTGACTTAACAGCCTCAGTTCATGTTCTCCTCTTGATCTAGAAGCTGGATATGCTTACTTAGTAGTTGTTACGCTGTGTACCTGTGATTTGTGCCTTTTGCTACATTTCTCGTATATCCCAATAAGAACATGCAAGATTCATTGAGATTTGGAATAGGCAGTATAAACAACAGAACTCAGCAACAGAAAACAAAGACCTGGAATCATTAGAAAATGCCTCCTAGAAGTGGGCAGAGCAGAGAAGTTAGAATCAGATTAGGAACCAGGATGGAGTGAAAGAAGTCCCAGCTCTCTCGGAAGTGTTCTGAGAACCAAAATCAAATCCTGCGTGCAAGAGAGATGTCCAAATGGCAATATGTCAAATATAATACAAATGTATAGGTCTGTTCCAGACAATTGCAGTCATAAGATAAACTCTTGAACATGGTTCCATGCTAAAAAGAATATAAGATTTTGAAACTGGGTGTGGTGGAGCACACCTTTATTTAATCCCACCCCTCAGGAGACAGATGCAGGTAGATCTCTGTGAGTTCAAGGATAGCCTGGTCTATAGAATGAGTTCCAACACATCTAGGGCTACATAGTGAGACCCTGCCAGATAGATCGATGGATGGATGGATGGATGGATGGATGGATAGATAGATAGATAAAGATGGATACAAAGATTTCACACAACAGGAGAGCAAGAAGGCTCAGCAGGTAGAGGCCCTTGCACACAAGCCTGACAACCTGAGTTCAATCCAGATCCCACAAGGTGGCAAGAGTGAAGTCTTAAACAGAAGGGGGGATATGAGTAGAAACTTCTAGTTCTTTGGAAAGTTAGTTATATGGAATGATGATTCCCTGGGGCTCACGGGTGAAAGGCTGTCTTGCTAAAGCAGACATGTGAAAGAATGTTTTCCTGAAGCAGACACGGGTGAGAGGACACATGATGAAGGCATACAAATATGACCCCACATGTAGCAGAATTTCCCCCCAATTAAATTAAATATTAATACAAGAAGCCTGTGATTGGCCAGGGAAAAGGGAGACAAAGCTAAGAGTTTCAGAGACAGAGATAGGGACAGGTAGGGAGAAGGAAGGGAGATGGAGGAAGAGAAAGACGATCCAGATTCCACGTGGCTTTAAGTAGCAACAGGTAGCTATGGATATCACAAAAGATAGAATAATCGGGATACCTTGTCTAGTCTAGGTGGGCAGCTTGTATCACTATCAACTGGCTCTGAAATTATTGTGTGGGCATCTTGAAAACTGAGAATTTATTGATATATAAATCTGACTGGTTAATTATAAGCTTCTAGAGTTTTGACTTACTGGGTTAAGGGGATGTGTGACAACTAGCTGCAGGGGGTAGATGACTGAGAAGGTACAAGCAGCTGTGAGGCAGGCAAACCACAGCTGGAAAGACCTCCACCTGGGTCTAGCCTAGAGGCAGCGAGACCGCCAGGGCAGAGGGTAGCTGGGTATAGTGCGGAGTGGTGCCATGTTTGAGTATTTCCCGCAACACCCACAGACAGTGGGAGATGAGCACTGAGCCTTGGTTTGGTTTTCTCCACCTCACTATTCTTCAATAAAGACACACATGTATTGGTCTGTCTTACAAAGCTTTGCTGAGCTCAACTTGTGATAACACCACCATAGAGAGAAGAAACTCGCCCAAGAACTGCTCTCAAGGTTCCTGTGGCAGCTTGCCACTTCTGCAGCCTCAGGCCGGTTGGCGAGCCTGGTGGTTTCTTCAGGATTGAATGACAGCTGCTGGTTCCTGCCTGGTGTCTGCCTGCCTAGAGGACTAGTCTGCAGCTGCTGAGTCATATTTGGTGTTTGCTACGGGACTGAACTGCTGCCAAAGAAGATCAAGCTCGCCCCTAAGGAACTATTGCTGATCAGGTCCACTTCCCCCATAGCCTAATAACTGTTCTCGTCACTGCCTCTGCTGGGTGCTGGGCTAGAGGAGAGGTTGAACCTTATTAAAAGTAGGTGCAAACCCTTTATGTCTACAGTGAAGTCCCAAGAGCTGTCCTGTGACTTTCCCATGAGTTCTATGGCACATGTACACCTACACTCACACACATAGTAAAAGACAATCTCACACTTATTTTTCATTTCCAAAAAGCTTGAGGGCTGGGGATGCTTGGCTAGCATGCACGAAGCCCTGGGTTCCATCCTCAGCACCACACAAAGCTGCTGTGGTGGTATATGACTATAATGACAGGGGCAGGCACACAAGCAGTTCAAAGTCATCTGCTCCTATACGGCAAGTTCAAGACCAGCCTGGGACAGCTGAGTCAACAAATAATTAATAAGTAAATATGTAAAACAACGACAACCAAAAAGTCCTGAAAGTGAAGGGGCCCCATGCTTGGGGGTAGGGCACAGTGGGGCAGAGACAGGCTTAAGTAGGTCTTGAGTGCTGTGGGTACATGTCTCACAGTTCGGCAAGACTGTGAGCTCCACCAAGGCACAGCCCACTTCTACTCCTTTTCTTCTCTGCCCCAGTACTCAACGCCATTCTGGGCATGGAATCAGTACTCAATAAAAACTAGGTAGTTTTTTTTTCTTCTTCTTCTACTCTGTTCAAAGAGAAGGACAACCTGGAGACAGTCCAAAAAAGAACCACAGAATGATCAAAGGGAGGACTAACAGGTCCTAGTGGAAAGGTTAAAACGAGCTGAAGTTGTTTAGCTTGGAGAAAAGGCAACTGAAGAATTACGGAGTAACTTAGAATAACACCGGGATGGAAGGGGGGTGCTCTCCCCACCCAGCCTTTTCACTTCAGAGGTGAGGAAACTAAAACCAAGGGAGAGGTTGCCATTTGGGGAAGGTGGTTAGGCAATTTTTTGAAAATTCTTCACTTTATAGTGAGAATAAAATTTACTCAGCAGCATGAGCTTAAGTAGTAATAAAAATAGCAGCTAAAAAGCTCGGTGTGGTGGCGCACGCCCCTGGTCCCAGCACTGCGGAGGCAGAGGCAGGCGGGGCTCTGAGTTGGTTAAGCCTGGTCTATAAGGAAACAGAGCCTGTCTCTAAGAGTAAAGTTTCGGGCAATAAACGTAGGACTGACAGAGGAAGGCAACCCCACTGCAATGACTCCTAGGATCAAGAACCATCAGGAGAATTATCATCTAGCAATCCAGTTTGGACATACCTCCAAAAGTAGTGTCTCAGAGAGACCTTTGCACACCTAAGCCCACTCTAGCACTTTCCACAACAAGAGGTGGAAGCAACCCAACATCCAATGTATCACATAAAAAAAGAAAATATGATACGCAACAAAACAGGAGGCCAACCCACACAAGGAAAAATCCTGTGCATGCCTATGGTATGGATGAACCTAAAAACCTTACGCTAGGTAAAAGTGGCTACACTTAGATGTGATCATTAGTGTGCTAAAACTCTCTATTAAAAATATGCTGGGCATGGTAGTGTGCCCTTTGATCCCAGTACTGGGCCAGCCTTGTCTTCAGAGCAAGATTTGGGACAGCCAGGACTATACAGAGAAAGGACATCTCAAAAAGAAAGAGAAAAATATGCTAAGAAAATTAGAGTCTATAATGCCAAAAAAGAAAATAATTTACATTTTCAATAGCAAATAAAGGTTATCTAAACAACATGAATAACTTCTATTCTAGTGAGTAAAAAGGCACCAGAATAGACAATTCTTTATATATTTGATATTTGTTAAGGTACTTAACTATTTCTTTCTTTTTTTTTCAGTGCTAAAGACTGCACCAAGTCCCTCATGCATGCAAGTACCTGAGCTATACCTAAGGGTCACAGTCAGCCCTGACAGGTACCTAAGGGTCACAGTCAGCCCTGACAGGTACCTAAGGGTCACAGTCAGCCCTGACAGGTACCTAAGGGTCACAGTCAGCCCTGACAGGTACCTAAGGGTCACAGTCAGCCCTGACAGGCACCTAAGGGAAAAATTAATGTCCACATAAATGGAAGAGACCCAGCAGAGATGAAAACATTGACATTTTCAGATCTGAAGTAACAAATTATTTTTATTTCCTTTACCACTAAAGTATTATATGACTAAGCTAGACGGTGGTGGCGCACGCCTTTAGTCCCGGCACTCAGGAGGCAGAGACGGGTAGATCCCTGAGTTCGAGGCCAGCCTGGTCTACAGAGTGAGATCCAGGACAGTTAGGACTACAGAGAGACCCTGCCTTAAAAAAACAAAAACAAAAACAAAAAGTGTTTTATGACTGACAAAAAAATTAAGAAACTAAAACCCTTTTAAAGAGCTCAAGGTTCAAGACATCACAATGTATCTAAGGCCTTAAATAATCATGTCTTGAGCCGGAACGTGGTGGCACTCGCCTTTAATCCCAGCACTCAGGAGGCAAAGGCAGGCAGATTTCTGAGTTCGAGGCCAGCCTGGTCTACAGAGTGAGTTCCAGGACAGCCAGGGCTATACAGAGAAACCCTGTCTTGAAAAACCAATAATAATAATAATAATAATAATAATAATAATAATAATTGTGTCTTGGATTTTGTGTTTATAAAGAAAAGGAAATATTTTTGTATTCCTTCAAAAGTAATTTCAGAAATAAAACTGGAAAGTTAACTCTAAGATGACTCTCTGGAAAAGTCCCCAGCAGTAAAAACCATCAGACTGTGACATGCTATTCTCAGCTAAGATCAGCCACTGGAGGATTTAGAAGCAACGCCCTGGACACCATACTGAAAGAATCCGTCTTGAACCAACACCAACCACAGAGACTCAGAGTGGTCTCCTGGGGCTTCTCCATCCCACAGTATGGTTCGCATATAAATAAGATATCATACCAACAAAAATAGCAAACTTTATGGAGTCAGAGAGATGGCTTAGTGATTAAGAGCACTGACTGCTCTTTCAGAGGACCTGGGTTCAATTCCCAGCAACCATGTGGTGGCTCGCAACTGTCGCTAACTCTAAGATCTGACACCTTCACTCAGACATACATGCAGGCAAAACACCAATGCACATGAAATGAAAGTAAATAAATTATTCTAAAAAACAAAACAGGCTTTACCTGGGAGGTGCTGGACAGGGTCTTGCTCCACTGTCTTTGGGTAGGAGACACTGATACCAGTTGGCTGCATATTGGAACCCAATGGGAGATGCTAGTCTGGTTCCTCTAGAAAAAGAAAACACTGTCAGGAATCTGTAACAGAGTAGAGGGAACTGGGGACATTGTGAACTAGTAAGAATTACACCCTGGGAAGCAGAGTGATGGGTCTCTGTGAGTTTAAGGCCAGCCCTGGCTACAGAATGAGACCTTGTTTCAAAGGGGGTTGGGAGACAAGAAATACATATTTAGCCTTCAAGTCTGCTCCTATTAAGAGTTCCTAAACCTCTTGGAATTCAGACATGAGTGTTCTGTCCTTTGTAACAGCCACTTTCAAACTTAGGAGTTGATGCTAATGACTTGACTCTGGAGACAGAAGACTAGTTGAGTAAAGGAACCAACCACTTCAACCTCACAATTGCCAGAGTGACAATGAGTAACCAAGGTGTGTAGTTACAACCCTACTTACACAAAGAAATACACAGTATCAACAACTTCCCAATGTCACAAAGTTAATAAATAGTAGCTTTCAGATTAATACTGGAACCCAGGTAGCCACTTCAGATCCCATTCACGTTTAAGAGATCAAAAAAAGAACAGGTTACCTTGAAGGTCCTTCTAGGTCTAATACTGGAAGTAGAACCAGTAGGAGAGTTTTGAACCAATTAAAATAGAACTGGGGTAGGGTGGCTTGGTGGCTAAGAGAACTGGCTGCTCTTCCAGAGGACCCAGGTTCAATTCCCAGCACACACATGGTAGCTTACAACAGTCTGTAACTCCAGTTCCAGAAGATTCAATGCCCCCTTCTGGTCTCCGCTGGCACCTGTACTCTCCTATGTATATACACATGAGTATTTATAAAAAAAAAAAAAAAAAAGTCTTCAAAACAAACAAAAACAAAAAAAACCAAACTAAAACATTCACCATATTTAAGGAAGGCACAATGACTTGCTGCCACACCTCCTGAGTTTGATCCCCTGAACACACATGGTCGAAGCAGAGCCAACTCCTGAAGGTCATCCTTTGACCTCCATACCATAGTGCACATGAGCACATGTATGTACACAAATACAAAGATAGATAGATAGATAGATAGATAGATTAGGTTAGCTAGGTATACCAGACAGATACAGATAGATGAGGTCTAGAGTCATCTTTTTAAAAAGTAAACATAAAAATAAAATATAAACAAACAGCTTATTGTGGGCTGGCAAGATGGCCCAATGGGTAGAGCGAGGACCAGTGTTTGATCCTCAGATCCCATAAGGTGGCAGGAGAGAACCAATCCCAAGACCAGACATATGTACGATGCTATACCACATGGTCTGCACTCACACACGAACACAGATACACACAAAACAATAAAAAATAGCACAGCATAGAAAGAACCATATATTCGAAGTCATAAAGCACTGAGTCTACTCTTGGCTCCTCTGGTCATAAAAACCTCATAAAACAACAAGCTCCTTGAGGTTTGGTGGCCTCTTCTGTAGATTACAGATAGAATCCAGGGCCACAACTGCACCCTGTGGTTAAGCTGCACCCAATCCCCTTGACAGCAGGAGAGTCAGGGGTATGCTGGAGAAAGGCATTTGAATGTTAAATCTTCAGGCACTTCTGTGAATTGTCCCATAAACTCATAGATTAGGGATGTTTCTAACAGGCCATCTACAGAACCGTATTTCCAAATGAAAAGAAGAAGCCAACTGGGCAAGGGTGATGCACATCTCTGACCACTTCTCTAACATGGAGGCTGAAGAAGAAGGATCATGTGTTCCAGACATGCCTGAGCTACACAGAGAGGCCTCATTTCAAACAGAGTTTAAAATGTTTGATTTCAGCTAAGGTTTGATCTGTTGAAATGGTTTCCAAGTGAGAGGTGGCTACTGATGTTTTCTTTTATTAAAACTGAGAAATTTGGGCTGGAGTGATGGCTCATCAGTGAGGAGCACCAGCTGCTCTTGCGGAGGACCCAGGTTTGATTCCCAGTGCCCAACTTATGACTCATGAGCATCCGGAACCTTAGAACCAGAGGATCCAATGATCTCTTCTGGCCTCTGTGAGCACTAGGCACACACATGGTGTACATACATACATACGTGTGCATATATACATACATATATAATACATATATATACACACACATATACATACAGGCAAAGACCCATATACACAACAAATAAATCTTAAAAAAAAAAAATCTGGTCTCAAAAAACCAAAAAAAAAAAAAAATCTGATAAATTGAGGAGAGTCATTCAGTATCAGGTATCATTTCCTAAAAACCTCAGTATAGATTAAGATAAAATTCTCTGAGCCAGGGTCTAAAGAGGTGTGGGAAACAGGAGGAAGATACAAGTAGAAGCAAAGCAAATTTAGACTGGACTACAGCTTGGTTGGTTGTACCATGCATGAAGCCCTGGGTGCCATCCCAGAACCAAATAAACCTGGCATGCAGGTGTAGCCAGTAATCCTAGGAGGTGGAGGCCAGAGATCAGAAGTACAAGGTCTTTCTCAGTACTATAGGGAGGCTGAGACCAGCCTGGATACACAGGACACTGTATTGATAATTAAAAGAAGGAAGGAAGGGGACAGAGAGAGAGGGAGAGGGAGGGAGGGAGGGGAGAGAGAGAAATAAAACCTACTGACAAGTAGAACACTGTCTCACAAGATAGAGACTATTAATTTCAACAAAGAAACTGATTTTTAAATGGGGCTAGGGGCTAGGAAGTTGATTCAGTCTGTAAAGTTCTTGTTGTACAAAGGATCTGAGTTCAGTTCCTTAGTAAACGCCGGCAGTGCAGACCTGCAAGCCCAGCACTGGAGAGGAAGAACCAGGAGGATTTCCGAGGGCCCACTGGTCAGCCAATCTAGCCAATCAGCAAGTTCCAGGTTTGGTGAGAATTCCTGTTTAAACCGGACATGTGTAAACATATACAGGAAAGGTGCTCAGTACTAAAGTTCTTGTGTATGTGTCCAATTGGTAGTGTCTGCCCAGTGTGCACAAAGCCTTGGGTTTGATCCCACGTACACCCACAGGAAACCAGGCATGGGGATACACATCTGTAATCCGAACACTTGGGAAGCAGAAGTGGGAGAATCAGAAGTTCAAGGTCATCCTTGCTTATATAGTGGGTTTGAGACCATTATTAGACAATGTATTTAATCCAGAATTGAAATATACAACAACCAAAATAAAAAACAGAGTGGCTCCAAAGCAGAGCTGTGCAGGAAAGACTGACGAGCCTGGAGAGACTTCAGTTGAGGTTATCCAGGCTGGGGAAGGAAATGCAGGGGCAGGGAAAACAAACAAAAGACAGCAGGGGCAGGAGAGATGGCTCAGCAGTAAACAGCACAGGTCGATTTTCCCGAGGACCTGGGTTTGATTCCCAGCACCCGCATGACAGCACACAACCACCGGTAACTCCAGTTCCAAGAGATCCAACACTCTTCCCTGGCCTCTATGGGAACTGCATATGATGTATCATGTGTTGACACATATTCAGGCAAACACTCATATACATAAAATAAGATCTACAAATACATATATACACAAAGACAACAGAAAATATCCCACCGTTTATTTACTCTACAATCTAAGAAATTCAACTAGCTTCAAGTAGGACAGATATAAAAAGATACAACATAATCAAACTGTCAAAAGACAGAGGAAAAAAAAGTGTTGACAACAGCAAGAAAGAAGGGACTCATCAGACACAAGGGGCCTCAGTAATGCTGGACTGATTTATCCTCAGAAGCTGGAGCAGCCAAAAAGCTCTGGGAAGAAATCCTGAAAGTGTTAAATGAGAAAGACTATTATACCCTGAGCATGTTGAGACATAACCTGTAATGCTAGCACCCAGGTCCCCCAGGAAGAAACATGGCAAGTCTGAGGCTAGTCTAAGTTACACTGTGGGACCCTGTATCAAAGAAAGAAAGAGAAAAAAGGTGGGGTGGAAGAACTAATAAGTTTCAATATCTGGCAAAACTATCCATCAAAAATAAAATGGGCCGGGCAGTGGTGGCACACGCCTTTAATCCCAGCACTTGGGAGGCAGAGGCAGGTGGATTTCTGAGTTCAAGGCCAGCCTGGTCTACAGAGTGAGTTCCAGGAAAAAAACAAAACAAAACAAAACAAACAAAAAACAGAAGCATAGTTCTTATATCTCTAAAATCAAGTTGGTATCAACTCAAACTAAATTGTAATAAATTAGGGTGCTAATTATATCCCCAGTATAATCACAAAAACAATCCTCCTCTACCCCTCCCTCCAAAAAATACTGTAAAAACGTTTACCATGGGCAAGGTCTTATAGTTAGTGCATGTGCCTGTCATGGTAAGGCATTGAAGGCCAGCCTTAGCTACATAGAGAGTTCCAGGAAGATCTACTTGAGACTGTTTTTTTTAAAAAAAAAAAAAATGTCAGGCATAGTGATCTTTAATCTCAGCAACTGGGAGGCAGAGGGAGGCAACTGTAACTTTGAGGGCCAATCTGGTCTACATGGTGAGTCCCAGAAAGGCCAGAGCTATGTAGAAACCCCTTCCCCCCCTCCCCCAAAAAAAGACAGACAGAAAGATCAATGCAAGTTCAAGGCCAGCCAGAATTACAAAGTAAGACCTCACCCCACACCCAAAAAAACCCCAAACAGCTTGGTCATTTCTCTAGAGATACACAAATGACCCATATAGAAACTCAACCACACTAGTCACTATGGAAATGTAAATTAAAAGCACATACTGTTTCACACCCATTAGAAGGACTATTATCCAAAAACAAAACAAACAAAAACCAAGCTTGGAGAAACTGATGTATCTGTATATTGGAGGTGGAACCGTAAGAGCACACCAGCTGTCCAGTTCCCAGCATCCACATCCTGTAGCTCATGACCACTTGTAACTCCAGCTCCAGTGGATTCTACAGGCCGTGCACTTATTTGTAGTGTGCACACACGCAGTATTAAAAATAAATTTTAAAAACCCTTAAATATAGGGATATAATTCTGTAGGTAGAGTGTGTGAATGCCTTGGGGGTTCCCTTCTTCCCACCATATGAACCAGGCATAGTGGGGCATAACTGTAATCTCAGCACTGAGGAGGTGAGGGAGGATCAGAAGTTCAGGGTCATACCCAAACTCAAGTCCAGCCTGGGATACTTGAGACTCTGTCTCAAACAAGAAAATAATCATCATCATAGAAACATAGTTTATATTAGTGATTCTCTGATCAAACCAAACAGCAGTCACTGATTTAAAAACTCTAGGGTTGCTGGGCAGTGGTGGTGAATGCCTTTAATCCCAGCACTTGGGGGATGGGAGGCAGGCGGATCTCCATGAATTCGAAGCCATCCTGATCTATACAGAGTGAGTTCCAGGACAGCCAAGGCTACACAGAGAAACCCGATCTCTAAAACAAAACAGAACAAAAAACAAAAAACAAAACAAAACAAAAACAAACAAACAAAGCAAAACTCTGGTATTAGTGAGATGGCTCACTGGGGAAAGGAAGCAATATGACCTGGATTTTATCCCCAGGACCTACAAGTTGTCATTTAACCTCCATATACAGTGTGGCATGTGTGTACCCACACACATGAAGAAATAACTCAGATATCTGAGTTCAAGGCTAGCCTGATCTACAGGGAAAGCTTCAGGACAGCCGAAGCTATAAAAAGAAACCCTTTCTCAAAAAAACCAAGAAAGAAAGACACAGAGATGAATGGAGGAAGGAAGGGAGAAAAAAGAAAAAGGAAGGAAGAAAGGAAGGAAGAAACCTAAGGCGCAGAAAAGTCAGATACTTAGGATTCTATCTACAGCAAGTGGTGGAGCCAAGATTTCCACCAAGACTTTTCAGGTATGGAGAGGCTCGCTTGAGTGTTAGTGCAAAGCCTTGCAGTGGCCAGCCCAAATCCCTGTTCCTAGCCGTGAACGATAAACACCTGCTACTACCTTCATACTGACTTCCAGGGTGTACTAGCCAGGGAGGGTTCTCATAGGCTCATCACATTCTGTTACAATGTACAAGAAGACCTTGGGGAATAAGCACGGAAAAGAGATTTTCCTAATTTTATTGTGCACGCTTGTACCAAGAAAGATATACAGGGAATAGAAAAATAACCCCCCCCCCATGGAAGCTGTCAGCAAAGAAAAGAACCTGTAATAATCCCTATGCTCAGGAACAAGAAATTTAAGAAGAAATTTAAGAGCTGTCCGAGAATCTCCAAGGAAAATGAAGGTGTTCATTTCAGGTCTCTAGCCCAATTTGTTTTCTAGTTCACCAAAGTACCTGTCTTTAAAAATAATTTAGGGCTCAGAGTAAATTCCTTATCTAGCATGCATGAAGTTTAACCCTTATTTTACACACACACACGCCATTACACATGTGTACACATAAACAATTTACACAGGCCAGTTGCCATTTCCCCAGTCATCCTCAGACCTCAATTCCACTTCTACCTTAGTTAGCATCTGTAATTACTTCAGCAAATGAACCACTCTCTGGGTAACAGGAGCATACCTCTCAAAACCTCCTGAGCAGCGACTGAAGAAGCAGTTTGCTAGGATGGCAAGGAATGTTAGGTAGAGTGTAGTGTGAAATGATGTAAAACAGGTAAAATAACAATGCAAAGGATAGCCAGAGGCAGGAATAGGGTCTGCTATGTAAAACAGTGCCCTTGACCAAGTTCTGTAAGTACCAGACTTAAATTACAAACCGCCCATCTCTTAGATCTCTTTGACTAAGAACCGGTTCCACTCTGTCATTTTCTTAACTTATCCGAAAAGTCCGATAGTGACTCTAAAGAGGATTTAAGGTCAAATCTCAGAAGGGACAAGGACAGAGCATCCCACTCAGATTAGCACCTGTCTAGAAGTCTTCCCTTCTTCAGTCATTCAACAAGTATTAGGTTGTGCCAAATAGTATGCTGGGCAAAGAGAAAGCCACAGGGCAGTCTCTCCTGAAGCTTCTGCTCTAACACTTATGCATTCCACTGAACAATACAAGCAAAAATTCATTTAAAGTCTCTACAACAAACTCAAAAAACTCAAAAAACCTCAGAATCCAAAGGGAACTGCAAGAGATAAATGTCCTTATTTTTCACATGGACCCGGGACCCTCCAGTATCTTACTCAAGGTCACACTGCACACTGTGACAGACATGGACTGGACCCACCTCCTCCAGTCCCCCTCGACTCCAATCAGTGCTCCCACGTGTTCTTGAGAACTATCCTCATCACATAAAGATCCGAGGTCACTACCTTCTAAAAAGGTGGAGAAGCCAAGGCCAAAACAAGGGTAAGGAGAAGTGGGAAGCTGCTTCAGTTTCCCTGGAGAAAGGCGACCACGCAACGGAGCTACAAAACAGGCTCCCCCATTTCTCCCCTGCGCCTCCCGCCCCGCCCTCTCCAAGCCCAACCTGGAGACGCTCGTGCGTCTCTAGAAAACTACTCCTGCACTCACAAGGACTCGCACCAGTAACGCCATGTTTCTCCACAATCATTTCCGGGTGAAAGGTGGGCTTCCGGAATCCCGATTGTCACCACCCACTCAGCCTCAGTCCCCTTGCTAAAAGGTAGACGGGCATCGGCGGCGGCGCAGGCGTAGATGTCACTCTGCGCACCCGCGATTTTCCTGCCGTGGATCTGAATGAGGTTCCGGGACGCGAGACTCCTCGCTAGTCTTAAGTCCTTGCTGCGCGTCACAAGGGCTCACGTTCTTCCTCTACACAGCCCCGGACCTGGCCTCTCACATCCTCTCACCCTTCGGTTAACCCCTTACAGCCATTCCTTTCCTGACTCCACCCCCAGGAGACCTCAAGGCTCAGATGTCCCAGTAGTTAAAAAAGAGGCCAGGGAGTCTGAGAACCTAAGAGCACAGTCCTGGAAAGCCAGGAAAGGGGATTGTCAGGTGCTGACCTGACGCTTGGCAGAAGAGGAGCTTGAGGCTTGTGTTTGGCTGGTTAATACATCTTTGAATACTAATAGGAAAGTATTAGTAAAGGAACAGCCAAGCATGGTGGCTCACGCCTTTAACCCCAGCACTCAAGAGGCAGAGACAGGCTGATCTCTGAATCTTCGAAGCCAGCCTTGTCTGCAGAGTTCCAGGACGACCAGGAGAAACCCTTGTCTCCAAAAACAAACAAACAAACAAAACATATTTAGTAACTGAGAAAGAAGGATGAGAGGAGTTGCCTGTGGGAATGGGCAAGTGGATCGTCTTAGCTGAAGAACTCTTTGATCCCATGAGAAGTAGAAAAGAGAAGACATTGCTGCTTCAGTGACCGACCAGGAGCCAGAGCCTAACGGTTGAAGCACTTCCTATCCACCAGTCAATAAAGACCTACTGAGTATTCAGTATGCATTCAGCCTGCACTGGATACCAGACAGGTGTGAATAATTCTGTGGACCTTCCAAGTACGGGTAGGGTAGGTCTGGGTAGACAACTTTTTTCTTTTTCTTTTTCTTTTCTTTCTTTCTTTTCTTTTTTTTTTTTTAAGATTTATTTATTTTGTGTATGTGAATACACTGTTGCTCTCTTCAGACACACCAGAAGAGGGCATCAGATCACATTACAGATAGTTGTGAGCCACCATGTGGTTGCTGGGAATTGAACTCAGGACCTCTGGAAGAGCAGTCACTGCTCTTAACCACTGAGCCACCTCTCCAGCCCAAGAAATCTATAACTGGTTGTGATCAATTAGTTGTAAACACCACTGCTCTTGGACCAACCCTGGGTAGACAACTCTTTAAAAAAAAAAAAAAAACTGATACAAAAGAAACAATAAATAGCTAATAAAAACAATATGGGCAAGGACTGGACCAGCTTAGCAGGATAAAGCCTATAGGTGGAACTGACAAGTAAGATGGGAATCAGGGCAATCCTTTCCACCACCACCCCTCCTTCTCCCTTTTAAATAAAATTTTGTGTAGCCCAAGCTGACCTCAGGCTGTATGTAGCTGAATCTGGCCTTGAAGTCCTGATCCTCTGTGCCTTTATCTCCTGAGTGCTGGGATTTTTTATTTATTTATTTATTTTAAAGCAGATCTTACCAGTAGCCTTGGCTGGCCAGGAACTCACTGAGAACCAACTGCCTCTGCCTCCCAATAGCCACCACACCTGGCAAAATTCTGTACATTTATTGAGTTTCTAGTTTTTAAATGTTTGCAAGTGAAATGACTAAATTAAGCTTGTGACAGAGCAAGACAATGGAGAGATCCCTCCATCTTGTATTCTTGCTGAGGCCGTTTCAGGTTTAATTAGAATCTGATCTCCTTGACGGAGAATCCTGTGGAAAATTACCCAACTCTGTTCTAGGAACCCAAGGTAAAGATGCCCTAGATAACCAACTTGACTCCTGCTTGTGCAAACCTCTTCCTCCAGCTAACTGCTTATCTCAGCTTCTGTTAAACTGCTTGCTTATGTGAAGACCCCTCCAGCTGCCGAGGAAGATGCCCTGAAGTGGTTTCTGCCTTTTAAAAAAACCCATGCTCTGGGCTGGAGAGATGGCTTAGCAGTTAAGAGCACTGACTGCTCTTCCAGAGGTCCTGAGTTCAGTTCCCAGCAATCGCTCACAACCATCTGTAATGGGATCTGATGCCCTCTCCTGGTGCTTTGAAGACAGCTACAGTGTATACATATACATATAATAAATAATTCTTAAAAAAGAAAGAAAGAGGGGACCTAGTAGGGTCAGGGTTGGGGATGGGGATGGGGATGTAAAAAGAAAGAAGGAAGGAAGAAAAAGAGGAAAAAGGGAAGGGAGGAAGAGAGAAAGAAAGGAAGGATTTTTTTAAAAAACAAAACAAAACATGCTAACTCAATGCTACACTTAGGATCGGAATATGTGAGTGTAGTCCCAGTCAGTCAGAGAAAAGATTTGCAGTTACCTAAAAACTGTCTGAGTGTTCATCTCTGGTGGGTTCCCTAAAACAAGCTAATTAGCATATAAACTGTTTTTTCATTTGTTGAAAAAAAATACTCTTTAAGTGGTATTTTAAAATGTAATTCAAAAAATAAAATGCACCCAGTGGTGGAGGCCTATGCCTTTAATCTCAGCACTAGGGAGGCAGAGGCAGGTGGATCTCTGAGTTTGACCAGCCTGGTCTACAGAGGGAGTTCCAGGCCAACCAGAACTACACAAAGAAACTGTCTAATTTATATGTATGTGTATGTGTATGTGTATGTGTATATGTACATATAAATATATGTGAGAGAGCAGTTAACTATAATCACCAAACTATAATAGGCCTCTTGAATTTATTCTTCCTCTCTAAGTCAAATTTTGTGTCCTTTGACCAACATTTCAACCTCTTTCTGTTCTCCTAAGAGCCACATTTGCTGTTCACTTCCATGAGTTCATTTTTAGGTGAAATACTTGTCTCTGTTTCTGACTTAATGTCCTCCGGCCTCATGAATATTGTCCCAATAGACAGGAAGCTCTTTTTTGTCTGGCTGAACTGCATTCTACTATGAATACAGACATTCCATTTCCATGCTGATCTGTTGATGGACACTTGTGTTATCAACTTTATGTGTTGACAGTTGTGATTGATGCTGCATGTACATGTGAATACTGATTTCATTGTCTGTAGATAGAAGGCCAATAGTAGGATTGCTAGATTGTATAATAATTCTGCTTTTAAGTTTTTTGTGGGGGTCTTCCATTTTACCTCTTCAGTAGCTATTGTAACTTACATTCCTGCTTACAGTACTGAATGTTTCTTTTTCTTCTTCATCAGTGCCAGTTATAAAATCTAGTCTCATAGATGTGATATCTTATTATGGTTTCAATTGTTTATTAATGAAATATTTTCCTCATATGCCTATTAGCTAATTATAATAGAAATGACTATTTTCTTTCTTTCTTTCTTTCTTTCTTTTTTTTTTTTTTGGTTTTTCGAGACAAGGTTTCTCTGTGTAGCCCTGGCTGTTCTGGAACTCACTCTGTAGACCAGGCTGACCTCGAACTCAGATATCCACCTGCTTCAGCCTCCCAAGTGCTGGGATTAAAGGCGTGCACCACCACTGACTGGCATAAAATGACTATTTTCAAAAAATCCTTTGCCCATTGTTGTGGACCAGTGTTGGTTTTTGGTTGGTTGGTTGGCTGGGTAAGTGGGTGAGTAGGTGGTTTGAGACAAGCTGGCTGGCCTGTTGTATTAGTCAGGGTTCTCTAGAGTCACAGAATTTATGGGTAGTCTCGATAGAGTAAGGGAATTTGTTGATGACTCACAGTCTGTAGTCCAACTCCTCGACTGTTCTGGCTGGTTGTGTGTCAACTTGACACAAGCTGGGATTATCACAGAGAAAGGAGCTTCAGTTGAGAAAATGCCTGTATGAGATCCAGGTGTAAGGCATTTTCTCAATTAGTGATCAAGGGCGGAGGGCCCCTTGTGGGTGGTACCATCTGTGGGTTGGCAGTCTCGGGTTCTATAAAAAAGCAGGCTGAGCAAGTCAGGGGAAGCAAGCCAGTAAGAAACATCCGTCCATGCCTTCTGCATCAGCTCCTGCTTCCTGCCCTGCTTGAGTTCCAGTCCTGGCTTCCTTTGGTGATGACCAGCAATGTCAAAGAGTAAGCTGAATAAACCCTTTCTTCCCCAACTTACTTCTTGGTCATGATGTTTGTACAGGAATAGAAACCCTGACTAAGACACCAATAATGGTCAGCAGTAGCTGTGAATGGAAGTCCAAGGATCTAGCAGTTGCTCAGTCCCACAAAGCATGCAGGCAGAGAGCAAATCTTCCTTCTTCCAGTGTCCTTATGTAGGTCTCCAGCAGAAGGTGTGGCCCAGATTAAAGGTGGGTACCATGAGCCTGGATCTGGGACTCGCTTTGGCCCAGTCTGACCTTGAACTCAGAGATCTCCTAGCCTCAGTCTTCTGGGATTAAGAGCATTGTACTACTTTGCCTGGGCCTAAACTTTTCATGGCCACTATGCCTCAAGATCTCCATGCCAAGATCCAGGTCAGAAACTTGTATCTCCCAGCCTCAAGATCTGGATCACAGGTGAGCCTTCTAATTCTGGACTGTAGTTCACTCCGGATATAGTCAAATTGACAATCAGGAATAGCCACTACACCCGTAATTTTCTGTATCAATCAGACTGGCCTTGAATTCAAAGAGATGTCCACTTCTGCCCACTGTATTTTAGGATTAAAGTCCTGTACCACCATATCAGCAGTTGGTCTGTTTTGTTACTTGTGTGGTGCCAGGGATCAAACCCAGAGTATTGTTCATGGAGGGGAGGGGGAGGAAGCAAGAGCTCTACCAGTGAGCTCCATCCTCAGCCCCTTTGCCTAGTTGCCGTCTCTTCTTCTTCTCCTTCCTCTCCTTCTTCCTCTTCCTCTTCCTCTTCCTCTTCCTCTTCTTCTTCTTCATTTTTTGGTTTTTTGAAACAGGGTTTCTCTGTAGCCCTGGCTGTCCTGGAACTCACTCTGTAGACCAGGCTGGCCTCGAACTCAGAAATCCACCTGCCTCTGCCTCCCAAGTGCTGGGATTAAAGGCATGCGCCACCACTGCCTGGCCCTAGTTTTCTTTTTTAATATTTAATTCACTTATATCTGCATTGGTGTTTTGCCTGCATGTATGTCTGTATGAAGATGTCAGATCTGGGAGTTACAGACAGTTGAGAACTGCCATGCAGTGCTAGGAATTGAACCCCAGTCCTTGGAAGAACAGTCAGTGCTCCTAACCACTGAGTGATTTTTTTTATTTTTATTTTATGCATATCGGTGTTCTTCCTTCTTCTATCCTGTGTGTGAGTGTCAGATCTCCAGGAATGGGACTGGCAGACAGTTGTGAGTTGCCATGTGGGTGCTGGAAATTGAACCTGGGTCCTTTGGAAGATCAGTGTTCTTAACCGCTGAGCCATCTTTCCAGCCCTCTTCGCCTAGTCTTTAATCAGATAATTTTGTTGCTGTTGAGCTGAGTGAAATCTTTATATATTTTGGATATTAACATCGTTACCAGATCTATGGTTTGCAAACACTTTTCCCCATTCTATGGGCACCTCTTCACTCTGCTAATTATTTCTGTTTCTAGTTTGAAGTAGTTACAATTTCTTGTTTTTTGGTTTTGTTGTTTCCATATTTTGGAGATCACAAAACAATTTAAATAGAATTTTTAAAACTAATGAGGTTGGGCATTAAATGCATGATGATGCATGCATTTAATCTCGGCACTTGGCAGGCAGAGGCCAGCCTTGTCTACATAGAGAGTTCCAGGTTAGCCACTGCTCTATAGTGAAATTATCTCTATAATAATAATAATAATAATAATAATAATAATAATAATAATAATAATAATAGCAATTGTTAAAGCTAGGGAGATGGCTCAGTGTTTTAGAGCAAATGCTTTTCTGGAGTCCAAGTTCTTTCCCCAACACCCACACAGAGTGGCTCATAACCACTTGCAACTCCAGATCCAAGGGGGTACGATGTCTCTGGCTTCTGTGGGCACCTGCACACATGCGCTTGCCTGCATACACACAGTTTAAAATTATATATGTATGTATATATATACTGGAGCTAGGAATATTTGGAATTCACCTGTAATCCTAGAACTCAGTGGGAAGAGGCAAGTGGATCTTTGTGAGCTTAGGCCAGCCTGGTCTACAAAGTCAGACCCTGTCTCAAAAACACGAAAGAACTATTGGGTCAGAGCAATGGCTCAATGGGTAAAAGTGCTTGTTTCTACACCTGATGATGTGAGTGTGATGATCCTCAGAATACACGTAAAAATCTGGGTGGGTGGTGCATGTCTGTAATCCCAACGCTCCTACTGGGAGATAGGAGGCAGAGGCAAAAGAATCAGCAAGAAGCTCCTGTGGGGATCACAGATTTTGTTCTCTGACCTCCAGGAGTTCACCATGGCGCATGCATACCCACACTCACACACACTCTAAATAAAGCTTTAAAAACAAAAACAAATGTTACCCAGACCAATGTCAGGGAGCTTTCACTACTCTTAATTCAGTAGTTTTTAAGTTGTGGGTCTAATGTTTAAGTCTTCAATAAACTTTTCTTTGGTTTTGAAACAGGTCTCACTGTGTGGATAAGGCTGGTTTCAAACTCACAGAGATCTATCTGTCCCTGCCTCCTGAATGCTGAAGTCATCAATAAATTTTGAGTTGATTTTTGTCTGTAGCATAAAATAAGTTTCTAATTACAATCTTTTGCATGTTGGGAAATAGTTGTCCTAACATGTCCTTCACCATTCTGTGGAGTGTGTGTGTGTGTGTAGTGTGTGTTCATAAGACTAAGAAATACTGATTCTTCACCATTCTGTG
>JADRCH010011018.1:0-19736 GCA_019843965.1 Rhynchomys soricoides
AGAAAAAGGAGGAGGAGAAAGGAAGAGGCCGAGGAGGAGGAGGAGGAAGACGACGAAGAAGAAGACGAAGACGAAGACGAAGACGAAGACAAAGAATCAGGAACTCTCAAGCTGATTGACAATTGAGCAATGAACATAAACTGAGCTCCTACTATGTAAGTACATGGCTGAATGAATAAGTATTACACTGATGGCAAAGACATTGAGTCCAAATTTCAAGCTATGTGTCTTCTAGGAGAAACAAAGCACACAGAAACAACAGAAAAGGGCTGGTAAGATGCCTTCAAGCCTGACTCCCTGGAACCCACATGGTAGGAAGAGAACTGACTCCCAAGAGCTGACCTCTGACCTACACATATACATCATGGCACATACGCACACATATGTATATACACACAAAAAATAAATACATGTAAAACAAAAGAAGGCAGTGTCTCAAGGAAAAACTGCAGTAGAGTTTGAAAGATTACCTTAGGATGAATGGGATCTGAGAAAGCTTGATGGGAGAGGAAACATTATCCGTGGGCCTTGGAAGAGTGAGCTGTCGTGAAGACAGAACAAACGGCAAAAGGCTTCCAAACAGACAGAACATGGAGAACAAAGATAGGGCCAAGGGAGACCTCAGCACGTGTTAAAGGAAGAACGACTTCCTCCAGTTGTGGCTGGGTAGAGCATAAGCAGCAGAGAGGTGAAGCCAGAGAAGTCATGAGTAGCTTTGAAATGTCATGCTAAGAAAGTCCAGCTTCCTGTGGGCGAAGCAGACAGTGCTGGGCCACTGGGAGGAAAAGCCTAGTGAGATGAGCATGCCCGCATTCAGAGCTGATGAGTCACTGAGAAGCTAACTCTCCCTCCCAGCCTCAGCGTTTGCAATTAACTATCAACATATCCAAGGCTGGAAAGTGACAGCTTGGAGGAATTCTTTCATTGTCTGGCCTGGAAATATAAGACTGCACTGTCTCTTGAGAGAAATGTAAACATGACGTTTGCCTTAAACCTCTATCGTTAAAACATGGTGCTCCTAATAGTTTAGAAAATGTGGGTTGGAGGCTGTCAACGAGAGAAATTCTAATTGCTACACCAAACTCGCCCCATGGATATGTGTCCAATGAAAAGCACTATACAATACAAACTCTACAGCAGATCTCTCCTTACAAAACCAAGGCAAGAATTGGTTTTCCTATCAGAACGTACAGACAGCTTCTGTGTTCTGTCAGGAAAATATAATACTCTAATCCACGGGGCTCTCCGGCCACCAGCACTAACCAGTAGCTCATTAATTTCCCCTAAGTTTGTGAATCAAACTCTCTAAGACGTTAAAGACAGAGTCCCACTGTGAAGAACTTTTGTAGTTACTCTCCTTTTAAAAAAAAAAAAAAAAGGCAGAGCTGAAGGCCAGGCAGGCATCGAAGGCCTGCCTACGACGTCCAGGCAGGGTGGGCAGCTCAAGGTCAGCTCCTTGAACATCCAACCTTGAAGCTTATCACATTCAGTTCTTCCTCTGCTTAGCAACTGCTCTGAACTAACTGTACAAGGATTGAAAGGAAGACTCCTCCCTACCCCTTCCAAGCAGCCTTCTCCCTGAGGCAGGAGTCTTTCTGTATAGTCTATACACACACAAGCTCCAGGTTCAAGTCTCCCTTTCTACACAGGGTGGCAGCTTTTCCTTTCTTCCCCATGGTACCATCTACACACTCTATCCTGACATTGAGAAGTGAAGAGGCTAACCCTGGAGACTCACTGGCCCTCTAGCCTAGCCCATGCAGGAGACTCCATCTTAAACAAGATGAAAGGTAAAGACCAACACCCAAGGTTTTCATTTGACCTCTACCCAGGTGTTGTGAAGTGTGTAAAGACATCAAAACCAACCAATCAACCAACCAAACAACCAACCAACCAAACAAACAATAACCCCAAGCAGTTAGACTAATATCTGATCTAGGCCAAATTCAGCTTATCTGGCAATTTTTAATATTCTAAAAATTACTAAGAAAGAAAAAAAAAAAAGAGTAAAAGAACAAACGCTAAGTGCTGTAGATGCTTCTTTCCTGCTCTTAGACAGGACTTTGACACACACACACACACACACACACACACCCCTCAAACTCAAGTTTCTCCGGCTTTGTAGTGGGTATGATAGTTACACCTGTAATCCAAGCATTCAAAGAGGCTGAGGAGGTCCTCCATTAGTTCAAGATCAGAGCTAGCCTGAACTACATAGTGAATTCCAGAGAGTCTGGAACAAGTATGAGACTTTAACAGGCACAGACACACAGGCGTGCGCACATACACACACGGCCGGCATGCATATGATGCACAGAAATACGTGTAGGCAAAACATATCTACACTTAAGAGGAAAATAATTTTGAGAGATTTTTAAGAAAGGAGAAAACAAAACAAAACAAAATGCCATGTCTAGAGCATAATCCACCCAAAATTACAAACCTAGTGCCAACACTGAGACCTGCACCTAGAATTATACTGAAGTTTGCTTGACTCACTCAGCAACCAGACAAACCTTCTAGAATCTACTGGCTCTATTTTCCCCTTAATCCGCACAGGGCATAGTTTCAAAACTAGCATCACACTAGAAAAATCATATTGGGGACTGGTGAGATTGCTCAGTGGTTAGAAACAGGGCTGCTCTTGCAGAGGACTGGAGTTCTACTCTCAGAGCTCACACTTGGTGGTTCACAATCATCTGAAACTCCTGTTCCAGGGATCCAATGTCCTTTTACCTCTGAGGGCACCAGGTACACATGTGATGATGATGATGATGATGATGATGATGATGATGATGATGATGATGTGGTGTGTGTGTATCATACATATGTCACATGATGATATATATCATACACATACACGTGGATGTATGCATGCTGATGATACACTCATACACATGAAATAAATCTTCAAAATTTTTTGAAAAACCAGAAAAAAACAGGTGTGTGGGGGGGCAGTGCACACCTTAATCCCAGCACTCGGGAGGCAGAGGCAGACAGATCTCTGAGTTCAAGGCCAGAGTAGTCTACAGAGAGTTCCAGAACAGCCAGGGCTACACAGAGAAACCCAAGCTCAAACAAACAAACAAACAAGTAAACAAAGCAAAACAAGAGAAAAAAGAACAAAGAAAAATGTATTGGGGGACAAAAGAGATGGCTTAGTGGTTAAGAGCATGATCTTCACAGTCTGCTCTTCCAGAGGACCACAGTTCAGTTCCCAACACCCACGTCTGGGGACTCACAACCTCCTCCAACTCCAGTTGCAGGGGACCCAATGTCTCTGGCCTCTGGGCACATGTACAGATGTACACAACTCATTCTCATCCTATATGTAATTTTTTAAAAAATCTAAAATCCAAATGAAAACAGCACACTGGAAGGGGTTGATGCTTAGCTGATATGAGCTAACCTGTAAGACAAAAGCCACCCCTAGAAACAAGGAAACCAAATTTTACTAAAGATAAATACATAGCCGGGCATAATGTTGCAAGCCTGTGACTCCAGCACTGGAGAGGCTGAGGGCAGCCTAGGATACCTAGGAAGACCCTGCCTCAAAAAGTACAAAGGTAGATGAATTGCCCCTCACCACCAAAAAACAAAAAATAAATGATTAACAGTAGACAGAACAGATTAAAACTACCAAGTGAGACCCAAAGACGATACAAGTAGGAAAGTAAAAGTGAAATTAAGGAAACAAATCCTAAATGTCTCATCTGAAGATTAGATGGCCTAGGGTCTAGACAAGGCTAACTCAGGCCACGCCCTGAATGTACGATACTGAACACTAGGTTTACACAAAAGAACCAAACAGCCCAATCCAATATTTATTGACACTGTGTCCGTACTCCTCATACTAAATACTCGTATTAAATGTTTTTTGTTTGTTTTTCCTTATTCTTTCTTTTAGACAGGGCTTTGAGGCTCAGGCTAGTCTTGAACTCCTTGATCCTGATGCTTCTACTTCCAAAGAGCTGGGATTATAGCCCTGTACCACCACACCCGGTATCACCACACCCGGTCCTAAAAGTTAAATGTTGAAAAGGGCTCTTTGGGGAGGGAAGGCTTACAGACTTTAAAAAAAAAAAGACCTTTACAAATGCAAAATAAACACTAATTTAATCACTTGTTTAACAAGTCTTCGCAAGCACCTACTCCAAATGCAGACTGATCTGTGAGCTGCACTGCTGGCTCTACAGCCAGCCAACTCGCTCCTCCCAAGGTTGCTGATGTTCTTAAACCTGCAATTTATTATTTTAGTTTTAAGCCTCAGTACTATCCCTGTCTCTCAGTGATTCCAGTGGCTCATAAATAATCCTGATCTCTTTTACATATAAGGAAGGCAAAGAACCCAGCTAGCAAAGTAAAGAAAAACAGGAGTGCTCAATTCTCCTCTGATGGCTCCCCAGTCTCTGTATAAGGCCAGCCCAGGGACACGCTCTACAGTAGACTGATGCATCTGTAGCTGTTACCTGCCTCTATTTACACAACTGTATCTAGTACAGCTCTCTGCCTGTCACTGCTTAAGTAACTTAAGGTCACTCTGAGAAGAGAGGACTGAAACACAGCTTGAACTTTCCCCAAGTCAGTGTTTCTCACACTATTCCTTCAATTCAGTGAGGCCCAGCACTGCAGCCTCTTCCTGCTGAGAGAACATCCCTGTCTGGAAGGTCAAAAGAACAAGAGCCTCTCCTCTCTTCAAGCCAAGAAGAAAGGCCGTGACTCTTCCCAGCATCAACCAAGAGGGCAGAATCCTTGTGATTCTTAATGCTGATCTCCTGCCACATTTTGGCAGCTCTGAACATCCTGTCTCACTCCTCCATGTTTGGAATTGGGCCATGTTCAACCAAATCTGTTGAGAGGATCTGATTCTGAATTCTGTGACCAGTGGGCATGTGTGCAGGTCTGCCACACTGACAGCTATAAAGGAATCTCAAGTGGGATTTTTATAGAACTCGTTTGCCTTACTTTATCATCTACTGAGGCCACGAGAGAGATGGCCAACATGGCCACACTCAAGCCCCTTAGTTTGCTAAGGAGTGGTTTATTTATTGGTGAGCTGGCACACTGACCCTTTTCTGGGGCTATGTACATGGCTATCTCTACCTTAATACAGATGGAAAGTTTAGGAAGTCTCCTTAACTTCCTCTTTAAGCTTACTAGGGGGAAGCACAGGAGCCACCAGACTTGTCTGTGGCAAAAGGAAGCAGGGCAAAGTGCTTCCTGAAACCATCTCACCTGACATGAACTATATATAACATAAGCTACATATGACTTGCAACCAGATCCATAAGATCAAGCAAGGTCTTGGCTGGCAAGTATTAGGGCACTAACGGTCAGGGGTGCTGATAAAACACTTCTGTGTGGGCCTTTGGTTTGAACAAAAACAGGAACTGAACAACCTCTGAGCGTGGATGTGTGAACACAGCCTCTGGCTGGGGGAAGGAGAAAGAAGCTGCACGCACAGTCCGGGCATACCATATATAGCAAGTCTGAAGCTGCTGAGTCCAGCAGGAGCCCGGGTGCCCTACAGCTGCACCAAAACTTCAAGGTGGTTTTAAAGGGGCCCTGGCAGATGCTGCCAATGCTTGCCAGGGCAGCTCTCTGACTGGACTGTGACAGGGAAGTTCTCTGACTGGACTGTGATGGGGGTAGTATGTTTCCCAAACCCTTTCCGGTCCATACCTTACTTCTTTTTCTTCTTTACAAGAGTCTCACCTGGCTCCCCTAATGTTCATCCTCCATCTTTCTTTGGCACTTGAAACTTCTTTACAAGTTACTTCTGACTCTCCTAACAGTTCAGGCCCATCCTCTGGCTCTGGGCCCCTGAAGGTTAAGGATTGCAGTCCTTAAGCATCTACTGTTTCCAGGGCTTTCAGGACCCAGACAGTGAATGCCAAGGAAAGCGGCACTTGCTTCAGAGCTGGTAGTCGGAAAGTCATTTCTGTCATTATTTGTATGCAGGAAAACAGACCCCTGTCCCCTTGGTCACCAAGAAGGCACACTAGGGCATTAACAGTTCACAGAGTCAGCTTTGGGTTTGTCTCAGATTCTCCACTGCTATGTGAAACATGAAGTGACTTGTGACAAATGTCATCAGATCCCCAGAGCCATGCCTCCTCGTGTAAAACAAGGGAACTGAAGTAGAGACATGGCTTTGAAAACTGCCTTCTGGGTTTCCAGGAAGCTGCTTCAGGGTCCTTTTGGTCAGGTATGCTACACACATAAGAAGTGGCCACATCATTTCCACATCCTTCACTCCAACCAGCAACCTTCTCGTTCATTTACACAGTGTGGCTGGGATGAGATTTACTCTGTGCATGCGCAGAACTCAGCATTGAAGAGCGCATATCAATTCTGCGGAGGACCTGACTTCCAGAATTTCAAAAACTTTCACAATGAAATAACAAATGAGGGCATTTATAACTTGAATGTAACTTAAACATTACTAAATGATGGGGGCAAGGAGAGAGGCTCAGACTTAAAGAGACGGCTCATATATAAATAATAATAGTTATTATTATTGCTTGTTTTTTGTTTTTTAAGACAGGGTTTCTCTGTGCAGCCCTGGCTGTCCTGAAACTTACACAATAGACCAGGCTGGCTGGAACTCAGAGATCTGCCTGCCTCTGCCTCCTGAGTGCCACCAGTTTGGTTGTTCTATCTTTATTAAGGCAGAGTGATAAAGCAGGACATCAGACACCTCCTCTGGCCTCTGCACACAAAAAGCACACACACACACACACACACACACCATGTAATGTACATGTTTACATATGAAAATATTACACAGTCCTCCACTGACATGTATAATTTTTATGTTTTTATATATCAAATTTTTAAACTTAAAATTGTTTAAAATGAGAAGAACTGCCTTCAGATGGAAGGGAAGGCTTTATAACGGACATAATGTCTTAATCACATATTGAGGAAAAAACAAGAGTATATCTAGTAGTAAGATGGGTGAATACTAAGACACCACAGAATGGCAGAGACAAGAGCAGTAAAGGTACAGGCTGCATCTTTTCGGACATGAAAGGCATGCTCAGAAACTTGAGAGCAGAGGTGGGAATCAGGGACCGGGGGTTGCACCCTGGTGAAATCAATTTGGTGGGTTAAACCTTCAACTTCTAGGTAAAATTAGTCCAAATAGAACAGGAAGTATCAGACATTCCCTGACATTGTAAAGACAAGCTTTGCATGTTTGCATCCAATGTGAGCATGCGTGCTGGTTACAAAGTAAATTCATTTATTACTGTTAGCTCAGGGTCAAAAGGGTTAGAGCTAGGTAGCGAATGACTGACGGATCAGGTGAAACGAATGAGGGAGAGGGCAAGACTAGCTCCCAGGTCTGGTACAGACACCTGAGTGGACTCACAGTGGCTGGCTGGGATAAGGAGATGTGCAGGAAGGCCGTTTTACCAAGCTCTTGCAGGGATGCTGGATAACACCAGCATCTTTTTCAGCAGCTGCAGTCAATACTGATCTTGTTCAGCAAGGACAACAGACACACAGTCAGCGCCACTGCAAGCTCACTGAATATACAGCTAACAAAGGAACAGAAGGGAGTCTGTGGCCTTAAATCTCAACCCACAGAAAAGTATGGAACCAGAGAGTAGACAGGAGAAGTGTAACATTGTCAGTGTACAGGGTTGCTGGCATCCCGTTCCTATCTCACCTGCCAATAAGGACCCAGCACCTATGGGTGACAATCACCTATGGGACCCAGGCAAACATTCTGCAAAGCCTCCAAATCAGGGTACTTTCGTTTCCCAGGAGTCTGTCTGCTGTGGTTCTGTTTGGTGGGGATTTGTCCATCTTTATGATCCCTAAGCCTCTGTACCTCCTTGTTTCCCCACCTCCTCCCTCACAGCTGCCACTCCAAGAGGTGATTCAATTCCTGCTCCTGCACAGTCTGCTTACTGCACTCTCAGTCGGAGTTTGGCTGCAGTGTATACTCTGGGATCTTAGAGCAAAGAGAACAGGACTAGAATAACCTAGCTTTTCCACAGGCTTGTTGGACAGATCCATCCCTCCTCTGTTTTTACCCCTTAGGAGAGGGATCCTATTCTCAGAAGATCACCACACAACTGGGCCCAAAACCACTTTTCTGGTGACCCTTTGACTACATCCTCCACAAACCTACCCCAAACACTTCAGCCAATTGGCTGCCTTCAAATACTCTGAGTTCTATAGGTCCAGTATTGCCACGGAACTCAGACGCAGTCTACCTTTGTGCTTCTGTGGCTTTTCTTTGGGCTTTGAGCCAGGCATTTCATTATCATCTACTAGAGACAACTGTGCTCAAGGCCCATCTTCCACCACAGTTTCTTGAATGTGTGAGCCCGTATCACAGCCTTCTCTCCAGCACCTCACGGTCCTGAACACACAATAGGTCCTTGACAAGGATTTGCTGATTCAAATAAAAGAGCTGCTGAGACATACTACCAAAACCTATATAGTTCGTGAGAACTAAGAGGAAGGAAGAGACTGGAGAAAGACAAAGAATAGATGGCCTCCCCCTTCTACTTAACTGGTGGGACTCTCCATTCCTCTAAAAAAGTTACCTTCAGCAAGAAGAGCTGAGTAGTTTGGAAAATTTAAAGAAATCCAAGTCATTTCAAGGCTCTCAGCTATTAGCCAGGTGTTGACCTTGGGATGTGGTCACAGGGATTATATATTTTATTTTGCCATCCACTCCCTCTCCCACTCGGACACCTCTAGCTATATAGGCAATAAAGAGTCTTTCATAGGGCTCTGAATATTATCATTGAGCTCCTCTGGGGACCGCTTAGCCTTCTCGCAACCCCCCCACCTTTCCAATGAGTAATTCTACCATCCAGTCCTCAGCTCTTTAAAAAAGTAGTTTTCTTCTCAATGTATCCAGTATCCCTCCCTGCACCCTGTGCTTAACCCCCACCATGAACACCAAAGGCAGACAGTGAGCCTTCTCAGCCGCCTGACAAGTAGTTCAGTATCTACCTGAGGACTGGCAGTGCTAGGAATGACTCCAACATTTGGGGCACACTCTTCTATACACACCACTTATATACGTTGTCCAACTTAGCAGTACAGTTTATACCTGGCCTATCTCCTTCACTGGGCTGGACTTTTTGAGAGCCAGCCCTAGTACCCAGCAAAGTGCCCAGGGCACAGTGTCCCTTCTAGAAACTACTGGTTTAGAGGGTTCAAACAAACAAACAAACAAACAAAAATCCATAAAATAAGCTGTCCCTTCAGGCTCCTCAGCCAAACTCAGGGAAGATGTGAGTTTGGAAAGAGGAGCATCGCAGAGACTATCAAGACCAAACATCTTTATAGAGTAGCCAGGCCTGTGGTGCAAGGCTCACTAAAGGCAGACTCAAACAAGGGTCCTTTGACAGGCAGCCATCCCCAAGCTCCATGGAGCACTCACTATGGTCAGTGTAGCAACCACTTCTCCTGAGTTTACTCTCCCAAGATCTGCCAGCTCTCCCAGCCCCCGCCTCAATGACTCTTATATCCCCCTTTGACCTTTAGTGCTGTGTAACAGTAGATGAAAAATGGATTTTTTTGGGGGGGGGGCTACTTCACAGCTGAAGAAAAAATATACTGTTTAAGGTGTTAAATATTTTCACATGCAACAAATCTGGCTTGACTCTAAGCTGCACGCACAGGCAGAGGCACAGGCGTAAATGTCAGTGGTATAATTTGTTATAGGTTTCTGATGACCAGCAATGAAAATGACCACGGATTCTCACAATTCTAAACCACTTTTACGTAAATGTGAACTTTCCTAAAACATCTGAGGGAGGAAACTTTTCCATCCAGCCTCAGAGAGTCTCTTAGAGATACTGATAGCATTATTCATGGGGTTAGGTGTTTTTTGAAAAAAAAAAATATTACAAATATTAGTTTCTTTCTGGGTTTATGCGTTGACCTTTAATAAAAATGTGCTTCAAGACAGCAGTTATGAAAATGAGAGGGACAGGCTTTCATGCTTGAACAAGTGCCATTTATCTAATCAGACCCGAGGAGGGCAGCATCCTAAAGCACACACATGCATTTGATGACCTCACTTACCAGACATGAAGCAGGGTTATAAGAAACCAGGAATTGAATGTATCGGGCATCTGACACCCTAGAAAATAACAGTAAAGTGTAAATAGGTGAAGCGCAGAGGAGGCATTCTGATTTGTTCTAACCACTGGTGGGAATCTGTTCAGCTAAAATATATGGCAGTATGGGATTTCTGATTATGCTTTTGTAGAAAAGATCAGTAAAAAACACAAGGAGCACCGGATGCAGACAACCAGCCTTCCGGCTCCAGTCTTGCTGCATACAGCCTTGTAGCCTTGGGCAGACTGCAGCCTTGTAGCCTTGGGCAAACTGCTTCTTGCCTCTGAGTTTCTCATTTTACACAATGTGGCAGACATGCTCTCTTACGTTCCTTCCAATCTCATGAAGTTCTGTGCTATTCTCCCTTTCTTGGCTTGAAGTCTAAAATGCTAAGCAAATACCATATCTCCTGCTCCCCTTGAGCATCAGCTACTGTAATAATCACTTGAGCCCTGCTGAAAGGTTAAGCCTTCTGGCCTCCTTTTCCAAGTTTTTTAAAAAAAGGAGGAGTAAAGCTGGGCACAATGGCGCCGGCCTAGAATTCCAGCACACATCCTGCGATCCCGTGAGGCAGGGCAGTGCTGCAAATTCAAAGCCAGCCTGGGCTACAGCAAGTCCGTATACCGGTCAGCCCCCAAAAACCCTCCCAAAGTATCCTCTGCCAGTCAGCGTTCAGTGAGGTGATGGTTAACCAGGGTCACCAGGAGTGAACACACAGGGCAGGACCCTAGGAGGGAGGACCACAATCAGCAGCAACCAGGGAGTCCCTGGTCACTGTAGCTGGGCTTATCACATGCCAGCAGTAACAAGTGCTTCACAGCCTGTAGCTCAACCAATCTGTCAACACCCCCAGTACATGGATATTTATATTATCCCCCCCTTGACAGGTGAGAAAGCTGACAGTGGAATCAAGACAATTGCTCAGAGAAACACAAACCATGAAGTGAGGTACCTGGGATTAAACTCACACTTCCTTGATTCTATCTGCAGTGTGTGGACTGTTACTCAAGTAGCTCTCTAATGCCAAGATGTGGAGAGAGGGCCGGACTCCACACCCAGTACAATGCTAATCATCGTTTAGAGAATTGCTCTTAACCTTTACCTCAAAGGAGGAAAGAAGTACTGTAATCCTACTTTAAGGTAAGAAAACAGAATCAGAAGGCCAAGTAGCTATGGGCAGCCACCACAGTAAGCTAGTGGCAAGGCTGGGCTTTGAATCCAGGTCTGTCACAAAAGGACACCAAAAATCTCTGGTGAGCTTACTGGGTGGTGCCCAGCAGCTGTCAAGTGGACTTCCTCTCTGAGCCCAGCAAGAGGGAGCTGGAGGCTAGCCTGACCAGCCATTCAGCTATTAAGACCCATGCCATCTGAGTGCCGGCCAGCCGCCCTCCGCCTAGAACAAGAATAGCCCCGAGAAACTCTCAAGCCCAGATCTCAAGTTGGGTCTTTTTTTGGATGTTAGAACAAAACATTAAAAAGAAAAGTTTTCTTGGAAGTCTGTCTCTCAATCTGAGAGTGAAATCTGGCTGCCTGTACAGGACAGTCTGTCCAATGGCTACCTCTACATCACAGCTTCCCAGCAGCCTCCAGGAGTCTGTCCAATTTCCTCAGATGGGGAATCAGTTCTTGGGCTGGAAAGCACAGACAGACAGACGGGTCAGCAGCTGGCCCTGGGTCACAGTTTTCCCTTCTGGGGGGTCAGCTCAGGGCTGATGAGAAGAGCTGTCACATGAGTAAGCCCCTATGCCCATGCAGGTCATAACAGAAAGCCACAGAGGAAACCTCAAAAATATCAAACCAACGAGTGAATGTTGACTATGAGTAACACAAAAATATGATTCTTAGCTCAACAAAGTGTGTTTACATACTTTAGGGCTAAACCCTGTGACATTGCCATGATCACACTCCTGCTCCAATAAACAAACAAACAAACAAGACAAAGTTTAGTAAAATTAAATAATTCCATTACTGTCACCAGAGAGTGATCGTACCATGTTTTAATATGCAGTCAGATTTCTTAATTCAAACTCTAGACCCTGTTACTTTTAAGCAGATCTAGGTGATGTTTCTTTCTGGGCTTCTCCAAGGCCCCCTTTCCTTCTCTCTATAAATCAGTGGGCAGAACAAGAGGGCCCACCTCAGAGCTGTGATGACAAACAAGAGGTAAAAGGCCTATACCATGCTTAGTCAGCAAAGCCAGGGGTCGTGGCACAAGCCTCTAGCACCAGCACCAGCATTTGGGAGGCAGAAGAAAGGAGATCTGAGGTAGAAGCCATGCTACTTTACGTATCAAGTTCAAGGCCAGCCAGGGCTATAAAGCGAGACCATCTCAAAAAAAGAATAAGAAAAAAGAGCTTAACAAAATGATTGCCATTTAAAATAGGGATTCAATATCCTCTGTTTTCTTTTTATAGTGAATTAAATAATACTGTTCAAACTATCTTTGAAAAGCTTCACCAGTTACTTGAAACTGGGTCACAAAGTAGACTGAACCCTCAACTACTGGCTCAGAATTTCTTCCTCAGAGCCTCCTTTTCCTCCCTACCGTGATCAGTTTCTTAGAGGCAAAAAGAGTCACAAACAAGAATTCAGAATTAAGCGCGAGCTTTGATAACTGACCACCTCTGCTCCAAAACACCAGGAACAAATTACATCACGCAGCAGGCATGTTCATGTGATGGGCAAGGGCATCGTCAGAGCATCCCATAAACAACAGCTGCCAAAGTATCCAACCGTTCAGATGCATGAGCACTCTAGATCTCAACCTTTACACGCGTTGGCTCTGACACGCTGGTCTCTGGTATCTTCGGGAAGACTGTCCAAGAAGCTGACAGGCACAGCACACCATGACCCAACTTGCTCACACACAGTCTTCAAGAAATGGCATCAGACTCGCGTTAGCCAGGGAGAATGACACTTGCCAGATACCCAAGGCTCTCTGTCCTCAGGACTCTTGTAATCAAGTCTTACACCAAAGATCTAAACGGGCACGGCCACTTTAAAGGTAAACTCTTAGGAAGCAATTCATAAATCTCCCTATTTTATTCCACCCTCACTAACTTCCTTAGAACCCAAACCACAAGAAAGTCAATCTCATTATTTTGCAGGGTTTTTTTTTAAATCTTTCGCCTCCAGACGGTACTTTCCAAATCTGTTCTTTGTTCACTAGCCACACTTCGGGATTCCTTTGGGTTGATTTTAAAATGTAAACCTGGCAAAAAAAAAAAAAAAAGCCACAGCCAATAAACATGCCATAGGTTGATTGGTTTGTAGCCCTGGCTAGCCTGGAACTCAGTATGTAGAACAGGCTTACCTTAAGTTTGTGGCAATGCTCAAGCATCTCTCTTCTGAGTACTAAAATCACAAGTAAGTACAACAATGCCTACTTATGGTACAGGTTTTTGTGGCTGTTTTGTTTGGAAACAAGACCTCTCTATTCAGTCCTAGCTGGCCTGCACTCACAGAGACCTGCCTCCCAAGCACCACCACGCCCAGCCCACGCCAGAGACTTTAATGGGCAAATGCCTACTTAAGTCTTAGAAAATCTGAAGGGAGAGTGTGATAAACAGAAAACTCACCAAGACACACACAACGGTGTGCATACACACAAGTGTCCAGCACTAAAACAACATCTAACAAAGCGAGCTCTCATCAAAACAAAGCAAAACCCAAACTTTTAAGCCACACTACAATTTCTAGTTTGTGGTTACATCCATTCACAGGCAGCATGTCACAGTGGGAAAATCCCTGAGGTTTAAGCCAGACAACACAGGTGCAAGGCTTGGCTAGACAATCTTGGGCAAGTCACTGAGCCTCTTTAAACCTCAACTGCTTCTAAACACAAAACAAAAATAAACAAGAATACAAGCACTTACTGTCCCACAAGATTATGAAACTGCTAAAGGGACAAACACGAAAGCAAATAAGTATGAGCTATTAATATATAATTGTAACTTTCAGAAACTTTTCTTAAGTTGGTAATCACAAGCTATGGACTGAAATAGGAATACTAACTACCTATGTAATAACTGTCTTTTATTTGATACTATAATATTAAGTCAAACTCAAGAATCCTCAGTATGGAGCTGGACAGATGTGTCATTGGAGCACTTGCTGCTCTTGCAGAAAACCCAGCACCCACATGGCAGCCCACAAGTGTCGGTAACGGTAGTTCTAGGGTTTCCACTGCCCTCTTCTGGCCTCTGTGGAGCACCACATGCATGTGGTACATAGACATGCATGCAGCCAAAACATTCATACATGTAAAGTAAAATTTAGAAAAAAAAAGAGTAACCTTTAATAACAGGGAGTGAAAAAAAACATTCGTCTAAAATAATTATAATAAATATAAATAATTAATTGAATCAAGTATTGAATATCTGATGATAAACTCTTGTTTTCTCTTTTCTGTATGTACAGTATGTATGTGTGGTACATGCATATGGATCTTTGAGTGCACCCATGCATGTGCATGCAGAGTTCAGAGGAGAGTATCAGATGTCTTCCCTTATGGCTCTACCTTATTCCTTTGAGACAGGGAGAGCTCACCATTTTGGCTGACCAGCAAGCTCCCAGGATCCACCAGTTGTCATCTCCCTCCCACAATGCTGAGGTTACAGGTATGTCTGGCTGCTGTGTTCTTGGATGGCTCAAGGGACTTGAATGGGGGTGAGGTAATCAAGAAAAGACAAACAGATGGACACATGGACACAGACAGAAATGCTGGTTCAGGTGGACTAAGGTCTTAGATGGAGAAACCATAACACCCCAGAAGCTGAGTGTTTATTATAGAGATTTGAACAGAGATGGGGTTACAGATAGAGCTGAACCAGGAGTCAGAGTTTAAGGTTCACAGATGACCAAGCAGACAAGGTTAGCTAACCTCAGTAGACACAGTCTCTGTATTGCAGTCATCAAGCTGTACCTTTCTGGAGGGCAAAAGCTACAGTGGACATTTTCTACACACAGTGTCAGCTCTAAACCAGACACCAGAGGAGAGCTCTGCATCCTGGAGCCTCATCCAGAGCAGCTTTGCCATTTTTCTGTGGGTCTGAGGCTATGGGGTCCTGACATGGCCGTGCCCAGGTTGACAACATACATTCACTCAGGCAAACTCGGGTCCTTATGCTTGACTTTGTAAGTTTTCTTATAAGCAATGATCTTCCTCTCATAGCTATCTAGCCTTGAGGATGTTTCTATGAAAAAAGATGCTGTGGGAGACTGGAGGCAGACCTTAGCAGAGCTCTCATGGGTACCATCCCCAGAGCTGCAAACAAACATAACCAACCAGTACGAGGTGGACATGTTGGGTTTGTTGGGATTTTTAAAGATTAATTATTTTTATACGTATGGGTGTTTCGCAAGCATGTGTGTGTATCACATGCGTGCCATGCCCACAGAGGCCAGATGAGGGCACCAGAATCTCTGGAACTGGAGTTAACAGAGCGATGTGCCCTGATGTATGAATGCTGGGAACCAAACTTAGGTCTTTGGAAGAGCAGCTAGTGCTCTTAATTTCTGAGTCACCTCTCCATCTCCAGATATGGTTTTTGTCTTGGTTTTGGTTTTTTTGGTTTTTTCTTTTTTTTTTGGTTTTTTGGCTTTTCGGTTTTTTTGAGACAGGGTTTCTCTGTGTAGTCCTGGCTGTCCTGGAACTCACTCTGTAGACCAGGCTGGCCTTGAACTCAGAAATCCACTTGCCTGTGCCTCCAAGTGCTGGGATTAAAGGCCTGCGCCACCACTGCCCGGCTTGGTTTTGGTTTTTAATGTTACTTCCTAAATTTAAAAAAAAAGTAGATAAAATTATACCCAATGCTATTCGCTATACTCATAAATTGGTGCCTAGCCCAACTGTCATCAGAGAGGCCTTCCTTCAACAACTGATGAAAACTGATGCAGAGACCCACAGCCAAACATTAAGCAGAGCTCAGGGAATCATTCAGAAGAGGGGAGGGAAAGATTGTAGGAGCCAAACGGGTTAAGGACACCACAAAAAAAACCAACTCACAGAATCAACAAACCTGGGGCTCAGAGACTGAACCACCAACTAGAGAGCCCGCCTGGGACTGACCTAGGCCCTCTGCACATTACAATTATATAGCTTGGCCTTCTTGTGAACTCCTAACAGCAAGAGCAGGGGCTGTCTCTGACTCTGTTGCCTTTCAGGACCCTTTTTTCCTACTGGATGGCCTCATCCAGCCTTAATAGGAAAAGAGGTGCCTAGTCTTACTGCAACTTGATATGCCATGGCCGGTTGATATCCATGAGAGGCCTGCCCTTTTCTGAACAGAAATGGAGAAGTAGTGAATGGGAGAGGGGGGGCTGGGAGGAGAAGGTGGAGAGGAAACTCCAGTTGGGATATAAAAAATAAACACACAAACAAACAAACTTAAAAAATGCTAAAAAACCGAAGTAAACAAAATTAAATTTAAAAGGTCAGGGGAAATGCAAATGGATTTGAGAAACTAACTCAATATTTTATCAATGGAAGAAAGTATGTTTGCTTATTTTGGACTAATTTCTTGTATAGTAAGTAAGAAACAGTTCAGAACTGGCAAAATGGCTCAGGAGGTTAAGTGTTTGCTGCCAAGCCTGACAACCTGAGTATGATTCCCCAGAACCCACATGGTGGAGACACACAACTTTTATAAGTTATCCTCTGGCCTCTACATGGGCCCTATGGCATGTATGCTGATATATACATGTGTGTGCATGCATTTGTGAGCACACACTGCGATAATTTTTTAATTAAATAATTTAAAAACCTGCTTGTTTACAAAGAAGAAGGAAAACTGTCTTTCCTGATGAACAAGAAAATAGAAATTAGATTGTTTTTAGTGGTTTAGATCACTACTAGCAGTTGGTTATATCAGTATAGAATTAATTTGATGCTGTAAACTGTAATTATTAGTAGTTAGAAAACCAGTAAAAAAAAAAATTAGAATTATAACTCAGTATAGTATTTTAAGTCTCTAATATTTATATTGAAATAGCGAAGTAACCAAAACAATTTATATTTGAGCTTTTAAACAACCAATACAGCTAGCAAGCAATCAAAACTGCATCTGGCACTCTTCGTTAACTATGTACACATATTTGTTGCAGAGTGAAGTCCCAGCTGAATGAATGTGGGCGTGTGGCTCTTTGGGAGTATGACAGCTGCTGCAAGAGCTTAGAACACAGGTTTCTGACTAAGGCAGTCAGTGTTTCTCAACCCGTGGGGTCCAGACCCTTCTGGAGTAGGCCAACCAACCCTTTCACAAGGGTCACCTAAGGCCACTGGAAAACACAGATATTTACGTTATGATTCATAACAGTAGCAAAATTACAGTTATGAAGTAGCAATGAAAATAATCATGGTTGGGGGTCACGGCAACATGTAGAACTGTATTAAAGTCACAGCACTAGGAAGGTTGTGAACCACTGCTCTAAAGTCTGTGAACAAAGAAATGGCTTCCATTTTCCAACATCCTTACAAATAGCTATTTTAGTTAGCTGTGCTAATAAATACAGTTTACAGCATCAAATTAATCCTATATTGTTATAAGCAACTGCTATTAGTGATCTAAAGCAGTAAAATCCTCTGGTAAGCAATTTATCAATTGGATGTAAGTTATAAAATTATATAAGCCTTTGGGGCCAATAGCCCTCAAATAGAAAGAAGAATCATGAAATTTAATTCAGGATCAACTAAAACAATTAAAAACTAGAAACAGAGAAATTACCGACAAAAAAATCCTCATCAAATGCTACGAGTGGGAGTGGAGGCACACGCCTGCAAACCCAGCACTTGGGAGGCAGAGACTATAGGATCGGGAGTTCAAGGTCACCCTTAGCTGCATATCAAGAGACTATGCCAAGGAGAAGGAGGAGGAGGAGGAGGAAGAAAAAGAAGAGGAAGAGGAGGAGGAGGAAGAAGAAGAGGAGGAGGAGGAAGAAGAGGAAGAGAAAGAGGAAGAGAAGGAGGAGGAAAGCTGGGGAGGTGATTGAGTCCAGGAAGTGCTTGCAAGAATGAACACCTAGAACCCAGGTGAAGTACTAGGCATAGTGGCCTATGCTAGGTCCCCAGTGATGAGGAGATAGGGACAGTAGGCTCGATGGAGCTCCCTAGCCATCGAGCACAGCCTAACTGATAAGCCTCAGGCCAATGAAAGACCTTGTTTCAAAGGAGGTGGACAGTGTTTCTGAAGATAACACCAAGGTAGTCCTCTGGTTTACACACGCATGAGTAAACACGTTCAACATACACACACAAAACAAGTGCTTTTAAAATACCCTTCAAACCCACAGCCACAGAAATCAACAGTGGATCATGCCTTCCAGAACAATCGGAGACACTTACTCAGAAAGAATTCCTCGAAGTCAGTTTTCTCCACACAGCTCGTGTACATGCGGAGGGCCGCAATCTTGATCTTCTAGACAAAAAGAATAAAAGCAAACTCAAGCCATGACTGGGGAAGCTCCAGTGTCCCTAGACACTGTCGGAGTGCAGCTCTCACGTTCCTTCACTAAGAGGGGTGCAAGCCTATCTGCTGGCTGTTTATTTTGGGTTGTTGTTGTTGTTGTTGTTGTTGAGACAAGACCTCATGTAGCCCATGTTGACTGGGAAATGGTTTGTAGCTCAACTGTCCTCAAACTCCTCATTTTATCTTCACCTTTAAAATTAAATAAACAGGGGCTAGAGAGACGGCTCAGCAGTTAAAAGCACTGACTACTCTTCGAGTTCAATTCCCAACAACCAAACATGATGGCTTGCAACCATCTGTAATGGGATCCAATGTCCCCTTCTGGTATGTCTGAGGGCAGGACAATGTACTCACATAAAATAAATAAAATCTCTAAAATAAATATATAAAATTGAACAAAATTTAAATCCCTGAAATTCTTTAATTGTTCCTCAGAGGCTCTATTAATTAGTACATGATGGGAAGTAGCATGTCTTTTCTTCAGACTCATAAAACAAAGAAAATTCCTTAATAAAGATGAAATACTTTCCACTATGCCTCAAAGTATTAAATATGAAGTACTTAGTGTACAGTATTAAATCTTTTAGGGGCTGGAAACATGACTCAGCAGCTAAGAATGCTCCCTGTTCTTGAAGAGGACCAGATCCCACATGGAGGGAGGGTCACAATCCTCTGGAATTCCAACCCCAGGAGATATAACATACTCTTCTGGCCTCCGGAGAAACAGGAACTCAAGCAGTGCACATACACACACACACACACACACACACACACACACACAAGCAAAACATTCACACACATAAAAATCAATCCATAGGACCTTAATGATAGGTGTTTTTCACTAAACTCAGCACTAACAACACAGTGAGTGTGTTATTTTAAGAGCAAACCTAAAAACTAAAAATCAATTCTTAAAGAGTTGCATTGGTCTTTAGAACAAGCCAGTAATATATGATCAGGTGCATCAACAGCTAAATAAAACTAAATAAACCACTGTATCAATAAAAGACATGTACAAGTTTCTTTTTCTTTCTTAAATAACAGGGCAAGCTGAACACAGTGACTCATACCTATCATCCTAGGATTCAAAGAGTTCAAGGTTTACCCACACAGCAGGTTCCACGCCAGTCTAGACTATATAGTTCAAGAGACTATCTCAAAAACAAAGACAAACAA
>JADRCH010011019.1:0-16648 GCA_019843965.1 Rhynchomys soricoides
AAGAAATACTGATTCTTCACCATTCTGTGGAGTGTGTGTGTGTGTGTGTGTTCATAAGACTAAGAAATACTGATTCTTCACCATTCTGTGGAGTGTGTGTGTGTGTGTGTTCATAAGACTAAGAAATACTGATTCTTAGTTTGTTGATGTGTACATGTCTGTGCATGTGTGTACGTCTGCACTGTGTGCATGTGTGCATGTGTGTGCCCATGTATATGGAAACCATAGGTGGACATCAGATGCCTTCCTCAATCACTCCCCACCTTATTTTGCAATTGTTAATTTATTATCACATGTGTGTGTGTGCAACCGTATGTAGGGCTATGTGCCACAGAAGATGTGCAGAGGTCAGAGGACCTTACCTCAACTATTTTTAGTCTTAAAAGTTCTTTAAGCCAGGTATAGAAGAAGCATGCTCATATTCCCAGCCCAAAGGATGCTGATGCAGTCTGCTTGATGTGAGTTCAAGGCCAGTCTGGACTAGTATAAGATGAAATCTTGTCTCCAAAACAAAACAAACACCAGGGAATAGACTAATATTCTCAGAGTATAGTATATATACTTTTATTAAAGTGTCTTTATAAAACCTAATATCATGTAGAATGAACATACACCAATAAAAATTTTTCAGAAATAAAAAAAAAATTATAAAAAAGAAAAATAGCCAGGAGGTGGTGGCCCATGTCTTTAATCCCAGCACTTGGGAGGCAGAGACAGGAAGCTCTCTGAGTTTGAGGCCAGCCTGATCTACAGTGAGTTCTAAGACAGCCAGGGATACACAGAGAAACCCTGTGTCGGGGAGAGGAAAGAAAAGCATTCCAAAATCTGCGTAGGGAGCAATGCAGAACAGAAGCTCTTCTGCAGAATGAAGGTGATAGCAGCCATGTCGTAGGGTTAGTTATGAGAGTTAAGGGTGACAGGGTTTAGACCGTGCTTGGGTCCATCCCACAGCAATTGGATTTGCATCTCTTAGTGCATTGTTCTGGCCTCTGGAACTGCATGTTTTGATTGAATCTCTTCTACCTTTGGCTCCTAAAGGCTGCAGTGTCTACTCACACTGCTGCTCTGCTCCTCCTTCCTCATCTTGATAGCTCTAGTTGCTTCAGCTAAATCTCTTAAGACATTATTTCTAGACCTCTCACTACCATTGTCGTGTGTGCGCGCGCGCGCGCGTGTGTGTGTGTGTGTGTGTGTGTGTGTGTGTGTGTGTGTAAGCCAGGTGTGCTGATGTATTCACGTAATGAGCACCACTTTTTTCTTTTCTTTTTGCAGGGTTGGGGTTCAATCCCAGAGCCACGCATATGCTGCCAAGCCATTCCACTCTGAGCTGTGAACTACTGCCCCAGGCCTGAAGCTCACACTTGTGTTAGCATTCAGGCAGCCATGTTATATTTCAGTAACTCCACAGGCTTCACAACCGCCTACAATGCTGTCTCCCTTCAGTCTGAAGTTAGTGAAATTACACTTGTTCATACCTTATATTTACTTATGGAGTCGGTCCATGGGTTTAAATGGATAGGTGGGGGTTTTTGTTTTATTTTGTTTGGTTTCCTGCTCTATTTCATCTACTCTCACTCAGCCTCCCTTATCCCAACCCCCTTTGGGTTCTTTGTTTTCTTTTCCATTTATGCATGAACCTTAAGAACATTGTAAGGGTGAAACTTCCCATAAAGTGCTAAGTACAAGAAACTGGCACATGACAAGCCCTTGGTAAACATCTGCAATGCTTCTGACTTTATTATGTTGACACTCAGTACAGCGTCTGTGCCTGACTGGACCTTCAATAACTATTCGCTAATCAATGAATGAACAACTAGAACAAAGACCGGCGAAATGAACGAATACCCTCATATCCTGAATCTGAGGGCATGCAAATTTTCAAGAGTCATATGTTTATTTCATGGGTGTGAGTGTTTCCCTGTGTGTACGTATGTGTACTACATAGTGTGTGTACCACATGTAAGGACGGTGCCCATAGAGACCAGAGAAGGGCGCTGCCTCCTCCGGAACTGGAGTTACAGATGGTTGTGAGCTGCTATGTGGGTGCTGGGAGACAAGCATAATCCTTCCATAAGAGCAGCAAGTCCTTTTGACAGCCAAGCCATCTCTCAAGCCCTAGATTTATAACTTTTACAGATAGGGAAACTGAGCCTTAGCGAGGTTAACTAACTTGGCCCTGGCCACTTAGCTGAACAGTGGTAGAACCAGGGCCGGGACTCCCCAATTCCCGTTCATGTGACTAGCCCTACTGTGCTCCATCCAACACACGTGTATTCAGATCAGGAGAGCCAGCTGAGTCAGAATGAAGGCTGTAAGGCTTCCTGAGGTTGTGTGTCCTAGCCCTGGAGAAACTGTTTCTCCTGTTGTGACCCTGGGACACAGGATGTGGAAAGGGCCCAGCGATGAGAAGCGCAGTGCTGGAAGCCTCCCTTCTTTCCTCCCCTTTGGGCCTCTCATGTTTCCTGCCCTAAACTCTGCTCTGCTATTTTCCCAAGGAATTCACAGCACGGTGTGTCCCTAAGGAGACACTTTTGGGGCCAGGGAGCCAAGCCAGGGAGGTGACTCCATTGCTGGCCAAGACAGGGGTCAGTGGACTCAGGGGCCCAGAAGAGTGGGTATAAGAATGAGGAGGCCTGCAGGAGACATGTGGTTGCCACTCTGCCACTCCTGTAGGTATCAGCTTCCTATCTGCAAAAACAACTGAAGTCAGTGGTACTCTTAGGAGCTGGGCACACACCTTATCCTAGTACTAGGAAGACAGAGTCAGGCAGATCTCTGTGAGATCAAGGCCAGCCTGGTCTACATAGTGGGTTTCAGGATAGCCAGAGCTAACATGAGTACCACCTATAAACACCTGCTGTCACATGCTCATGTGTGTGCACACACACACACACACACACACACACATATATAATCCTTATACTGCCCACTTAAGACAATCTAGGGCATTATGTGACAATAATTAATGTTCACCGAATTTCATCTTTGCTACTTTATGAGGCTGAGTATTTTTATATCCTCACAGCTAGCTTTATGAACTAGATAATAAATGTATTGTTTGCCCCCTTTTTTATTTTCTTTCCTTCCTTTCCTTCCTTCCTTTCTCACATGAGGAGTCAAGCTGGACATGCAATCCTCAGATACACAGTTATAGAGTATCTGCCTACATGGCAGTATCTATTTCTTGTTCAAGGCCCATAACGTTTTTTTTAAGATTTATTTTTATTTATATGTATTGTGTGTGCATGCACACTCATGTGTATGTATTCACACATGTGTTCAAGTACCCAGAGAGGCCATGAGTGGAATCATGGGTGGTTGTTACCACCTGGTGTGGGTGCTGGGAACTGAACTCAGGGCCTTTTCAAGGGTAGCCAGTGCTCTAAGCTGCTGAGCCATTTCTACAGCCCCCAAGGCCTATAACTGACAGAAGACGAAGCTGAAGTTTGAAGCTACACAACCTTTTGAACCCTTCAGAGCTGGGGGACTATGGTTAGGAGAGTGTGAACTATGGAGTCAAATAGAAACCCTGTAATGTTTTGTGTGTGAGAGAGGTGGTATGTGTATGTGTGCACATGAAAATCCAAGTGCACATGTACATGTGTGTACACATGTGTTTATGTCTACTTATGTAGAGGCCACAGGTTGATGATATCTGATGTCTTCCTTGGTCACTTTCCACAGTGTGATTTGAGATAAGGTCTCTCACTAAACCTGGGGCCCAAAGATTCATCAAGGCAGACCAGCCAGCAAGCTCCAGGGATCTATCTGCCCATCTCTATCTCCCCAGCACTGGGATTACAGACAGGTGCTGCTGTGCTCTGTTTTATATGTGGCTGCTGAAGATTGAAAGTGGGATCTTCATGTTTGTGTGGTAAGTGCTTTACCAACTGAGCCATCTCCAGAGCTCCCAGTAAGCTCTTTGAGCACTAATGAAGTACACATATATGCAGCTTCCTGTGACTGTAGCCAGATGTGTTGCTAAGGGAGAGAGTTCTCCAAGGAGGCCATTGCCCTGATCTGAAGGTTGGAACGGAAGGGCTCTAACTGCTCAAAATGGTCATATTGATTCCCTAGAGTTGGGTGATGGGGGTTGGAAGGTCTGAGTTGTTCTTTTGAGGTTCAGGGAAGTTTGGGGTGGGAAAGAAAGCTCTTGAGGTGTTTAGCCAGAGCTATGACCACTCACTCAATGCCTAACCCTTCAGGCTATGGAGAGCTTTGTGACTCAGGTGATGCTCTACCAGGGCTAAGACAAGAAGAACTTTCCAAGAAACAAGAAACACACAGCCCAAGAAATAAGTACTTGAGGCAGCCAATACCACCTGCGACCCCTTCCTGCTCTCTTTCAGCCCGTTGGTTTCTAGCCATCTCACTCCTACACTGCTCTCTCTGTAACCATACTTGTCCAGTTGGCCTCACCAGAGCCTTCCTCAGGGCTCATTCTCCTCTCTCACACACCGGGCCTCTGTCTTCTGTGGCAGCTCCTTTGTTTACCCTCAGAGCTCTCAGGCGCACTACTAGCCAAACACAACGAAGCCTAGCCAGAGAGAACTCAGTTCCAGACTCTGGCTCCTCTGGGACAGGTAATGGCCTCCAAATCAAGGAGACAGCTCAAAAGAAAGCTGCCCCCTGAACTGGGCTCTTGCTTCAGGTCCTGACAACCCAAAGGAAATGGACACAAGATCTGCCCATTGTTGGGCAGAGATCCCTACTCTTGAGACAGCTTTGGCTGGGAGCCCTGGGAATCAAAGCTTCAGCTGGAGAGAGGTGGGGAAAATTTTGAGGCCCTATGGGTGGGAACCAGAGTCTTGGACTTCTCCTGGTCCTGTGTCGCTCTTTAGCCAGGTAGAATCTGGCCTTGAGTCCTCCACTCTGAGATCCAGGTGCCTAAATTTCCCTACCAGAGAGGACTGTCCCCTCCAAAAGTTCATGCCCCACTCCTCCCCTAAGAGTCTAGCTGAGAAAAGGAAGTGAGCATTTACTGTGGGCCACGTTCCAAGCAGGAAACATTATGAGGATGTGCCTGGCATTTTCTGTCTGTCTGAGGTCAGCAGGGGAGATCAATAATTTGTGTGTAATTGTGCACTTACATAATGTGCAATGTAAAGGGAGAGGCTCCACTTCTGAGTCTGAGCTTTGTGAACAGTGATGTGCTGTAGTCACACAACCCCAGAGAGCAGTGGGGTCCTAGACCAGATCATGTCAGAAACATGTCAGTGGTAGAGAGGCAATGCCACCACAGGGAAGTAGAGACCCTTGGCAGCCCAGACTTCTCAGTGGAGAAAAGTAGACGTCCCTTTAAACGAGGCCCAGGCAAGTCTGTGATTATCATAGTTGGGGGCACTGGGCAGATGCTGTGCATGAAGTGGGATGGTGTTAAAGGAAATCATGTCTCCCCTCCCCCTACCCCCTGAGGCTTCATTTTGGAGACAGTGAGCTTGATAAAGGAATGTAAAACTCTAGCTCTTTGCTAGGCCCCAATGGAACAGAAGGAGCTGGGGACTGATAGGCCTTTGGAAGGATCAGGAATGGGGTTAGAGGTGAACACTGGCCCTGACCAGTTGTACTCTTTGCCCCATTCTACTTCGGTTCCCAGGAGTGGGGGTAGAGTCCAAGCCTGGGAAACAGTTTATACCTGAGGCACTCTACTTTCACTCTCAGGGGGTAGCCATCCATTCCTTAGGAGCTCTGGGTCCCCTGGAGTAAACAAGAAATCTGCCACAGTTTTAGCCATGAAGATTCAGCTTTTTATCTTATCGATGTACATTTTAATCTAACAGTCTAATTAGGCTCATACTCTTCACCCCTGCCCAAGTAAGTCCTTTCCCCTTCTTGCCCAGCCCTTGCAATGAACATCTCATGGCAGAAAGTCACCAGGCACAAAGGTGACTCAAGGAGGGGATGGCACTCGTAGCTCTTCCACGAACTGCTTAGGATATAGCTCCAGCTTCTCTTGAGAGTCTGGAGAGTGAGGAGGCCCAGGCAGGGGAGATGGTGAACTGAGTCTCATTGAAGAACACCTTTCCTGGGCCTCAGGCCCATTCAGAGTCTGTTCCTTGGGCAGGAATCTTCAGATGGGGGTCTCTTTAGACCAGATCACATCCAGAGAGTAAGCCTGCTGAAAACTCTTTCCTGCAGGCTGCTGGGATACTTCCAGCTGCAGCTTCACAACCCCTCTGTGATTCCAGGAGCCTGTGGAGGGGGTTGTCTGTGCATGTGCCACCCTGGAAGTCAAGAGGGCCAGCGCTGCTACCTGCAGCCACAAGATTCCACGACCATGTCCTCGTACTGTTTATACACCACATTGTTGGCAGAGTCAATGAAGAGGATGCTAATGGGACTCAGCCGTGTAGGCACACAACAGGTGGGTGGTGTGGATTCAGGGTCCATAGAGTTCATCAGGGTCTGAATGACTGCATGGTTTGTGGGCTCCAAGTGGGAGCGTAAGGGGAACTCACACAGTCCTTCGCAGTGGAAGGCCTCATACTCAAGGGGTGCGATGATCCAGTCATCCCAGCCCATGTCCTTGAAGTTGACATGCAAGGCCTTGCGACTGCAGCGAGTCTTGAGATTCTTGCTGGGTCGCTTGCCCTGGCGATTGGCCAGTGGGGCCCGCCGTTTCCGCCGCTGGCTGAACAGATATTCATACACAGTCTTGTCATCCTGGCCAGAACGGGCCTTAATCTCATTAAAGAACAGGTCCCGTTTCTTAGTACGACCAAACACCAGGAACAGGGCCTTCTCGTGGACCTGTCGGGCAGTGCGTTCAAAGCCCAGGCCACGGAGGTCCACGGCCCGGCCCCGTTCCCAGGCCTCCAGCTCCAGGCACAGCTGCGCTGAGTTCTTAAAATTTCGGAAGAGTTTCCAGATGTCGAACACCTCCCAGCCAGATCCATCCAGGCCTGGCACGGAGCGCACATCCAGCAAGGCTGCCGGCTGCCGGCCGCTGGGGCAGCTGGACAGCTTCAGCTGGGCAACCCGCCCGCTACTGGGGACCGCTGGCTTGGCCACATCCAAGGGCTTCTTCCGTAAGATCCGCAGTTCAGCTCCCAACAGCCCATCCTTCTCCAAGGCACTGATGTCAAACACGTACCTCTGCTTCCTGATCACAGGGCCTCGGTCATCTAGAGAAAATAGCCAGAAGTCAATTCCTGTCACTTCACCAAGAGAGTCCGCCACCTCTGGGCCTCCAGGGAGGACCTAGCTCTCTCCCAATCAAAAGAGGTTTCTCTAACCTCTTCCCCACTATTGCCGAAGCCAACACACAAACCAGCAAGAGCCCTTTTCCCAAGGAAAGTAAGTATGTGGCTGCGTATTATCTGAGTGCCCCTGGTGTTTGTACCAATATGTATTAGAGCCTTATAACTGTCTTCTACCAGTGTCTGCCGCATTCATGACCCAGCATGATAATCTCCTGTAAATAAGACAGGTGGTATGTACTTTTAAATTACTCACTTTTCCAGAGGAGGAACCTGAAGCTCAGAGTAAATTAAGGGCTTATTCAATGTCATCTAGCTAGGGAAAAATAGAAATAAAGCTGTAGCCTAGGATTCTAATAGTCCATTCTGAGCTTCTTACACCTTAAAGATCTTAGCGTTCTTGTTATGGGCAAGGCACAGAGCTGGGGAGTAAACTGATGAGGGCAATGCAGCAAATTAATAACAAAGCCAGTCTGCAACTCAACTTTCCAAGTTCCCATTCTAATGATGTTTTTTGGTATGAGTGTCCCAGTATATATGCTGCTGGCATATGTAGGTAGAGTTGGGACTACATGAATACTTGAAAAATGATGCTATATATGTATGTGTGCGTGCATGTGACTCATTTACTCTGTGTGTGTGTGTGTGTGTGTGTGTGTGTGTGTGTGTGTGTGTGTGTAAGCTCAATGGTATCTCTGAATCAGCATGCCCTCCTTCCTAAATGCCAATGTGCCATTAGGGAACATTCAAATATTGCTCTAGAAGGTAATTAATTAGGCCTTTAAACTCCCCATCTCCCCCTCCCCAAGCTCCCTTAGTGCTTGGGGGACACAAGGACTTATTTTATGAGCCCTAGAGGGGTCACAGCTTTCCCTGGCTGGGCAGGCAGCCAGGCCACCCCCCCCCCCCCCCCCCGACCCGCTGCCCCTGTACCCCCCCCCCCCCCCGTCCTTCCCCCACAGAACGACTCCAATGAGGAGCCTCTCCCACTCTCTGGCCCCTCCCCCACCCTGCCAGCCAAAGTCCCGCGACTCAGCACCAGAGCTTTCACAGAGGTTTCACAAGAAACCTCACCAATTGCTAGCCAGCAGCCCAACTATCTCCACACTGTGGAGAACCTGAGACTCGGAAGGGAAGGGATTTGCTGAGAACACACAACAAGTTGAGAGGAAGAGCCCGGAACACTAGGTGGGCAGGTTACTCTCCCAGGTTACTGATGAAAAGGACACTAGGTATTCCCATTCAAAACATTCAGACATCACCCAGTCCAATGCCCATGCAGTGAACATATTAGGAAGAGACCCCAGGGAAGAAGGGGCTCAGTGTGCCCTCAGCCAGCTGCCTCCCTCTGTGACTCCAAGATGACAAGTTTTCTGTCCTCACATATCTTGCCCCCTTTGCCCCTATCTGAGGGTAAAGTTGAAGAACCACTGAGACCTAAAGTTTCTTTCTCTCTGCTATCTGAGAAAAACCTGGAGCTTAGAGACTTTAGCCAACTCACACGAAGTACAGAGTACCACCCAGTAATCAAGAGTAGGTCTTGGCATCTAGTATCCAACTGGGATATCTTAGCTCCTCTCTACATTTTAGTGCCCTTTCTGCACCTTGCAGAAGTTGAACTCAGAGATCCCTAGGTGCTCCTAGTACTGGATCTGATGTGCATGAGATAAGTTCCAGATTCCCACCCTAGGCTGGATACATGTACTGTCCCCCGCCTGCACACTCCAAGACTTTGGAACTCCTGGGTCTGTGCAAGTGCCCCTCCCTGCCACCCCACCCCCTCACCTTGCCCTTTGTCAATAAAGCTGGTGATGGTGTTGGCCAGGCCAGCCTCCAGCTTCACGCTGCTGTTGCCTCTCTTTCTGTCAGCATCGGACAGCGTCCTGTACAGTGAGAGCATGTATTCGTGGGGTGTGATGGGGGGCAGGCGGACCGGCTCCTTGGGCTCTCGAGGGGTCCCAGGCTCCCTGGTCTTCTTCAGCAAGAAAGAGCTGGGGGCAGATCCTGCTTTTGAAGATGCTTTGCCCCCAGGAAGTTGTCCTTTTGGGGTTACAGTCCGGGCTGCAGCCTGCCTAGTCTGGGGAGAGGGTCCTGGCTTGGTTTCAGAGACACCGGATCTGGGGGGCATCTTTCTGGGTTCATCCTTCTTGGCCTGTGTCTGCCCAGAGCTTCCCTTGGCCCTGGCATTGGTGGCCCCCACACCATAGCTGTGACCCCCTGGCCTAAAGATATTCCGGGCCAGAGGTGGCCTCTCCTTGGCCTCTGCTTTGGCCAATCCCGGCCTGGTCCCTGGGGGTCTCTGGCCTAAGTCAGGGGCACCCAACACAGTGCAGATGAACTCCAGGTCCAGCCAAGCCAGGTGCCAAAGCAAAAAAGTGAGGAGTTTGGGGAGTCTCATCCTCTGGCCAGCCGCTGGATGACACCACAGAGAAAGGCAGCAGCAGTGAAGGTGTCTCTGGCTTGGCAGGAAAAACCATGAAAGGAGTGGGTCTTCAGAGGCAGCGGTGGCAGCAGTAGCAGCAGCAGCAGGCAGGGCTTTCTCCTCAGTCTGAGTGTCTTGAAGTCCGCCGGGCGTGTGTCTGTATCCAGTCCCATAGTGGAAATGCTCCCGTGTCCAGACGTGCACCGTCTCCAGTCAGCAGCTGAAAATAACTCGTTCTTGAAAGGAGAAAGCCGACCGCCCCCTTTCTCCCGCACAACTGACTGAAGGCTTGAAGGAGGCTTGTATAAGGCTCAGGGATTTTTCCAAGAAGGAAGAATGGCGTAATGCTGCCTGTGCGCTCCAGTTTTTTTTCCCTCTAATTTTGAATCCTTTCCAGTGAAAATACTTACACACACGCGCACACACACACACACACACACACACACAAACCTGCAGGTGCTCAGAAAAATCTTTTACAAACCTGAACTCAGGAATTGGAAACGGAATTCCAACCCAAACCAATTTAATTACTCTCTGATGTCATGCTGTCTAAATTCATTTAAGTGCGATATATTTATGTGAAAAAAATCACCGTTGCCCTTTGGAGGCCATGGCTCACGGGGGCTCTTGGCTCAGAGCCCCATAGCGGGACTCAGGCTTAGGGGGCCTCCTCATCCCAGAGTAGACTCAGGGGTCTTCACCTCCACCTCCTGAGGCAGCACACCCCATCATCCTGAGCAGAAATGTTGAGGAGCGAGTGCAGAGACCTGCAGGCACTAAGCATGTGAGTTAGGTTTTCAGTGAAGTCCTTGGAGTGTCTGTAAAGTAATTTCAATCTCTCTTCTAGTCTGGGACCTGGTGTGTGTGTGTGTGTGTGTGTGTGTGTGTGTGTGTGTGTTGAGGACAGCACAGATGGCAGCATTTACCCACTGTTTCTTTTGTTTTAATAAACTTGTGACCCAGAAAAAGAAGAAAACAAATCGGTGCCCACTATACCGCCCCCACCAAATGCCCTTGGCTAAGCACTACCGTCCTGTAGCCCCCTTGGCTGGAAACAGGTCTAGGGTTTGCATACCTCAGCCACTACCCAAGCAAAGACCGCCAGTTTTCTTAGAAGAAATTGGCTCAGGCCAGAGGTGGCAGCCCCAGCCTAAGGCAGCAGCGACCCCTGCAGGAGGTTGGAAAAACAAGCTCTCCTGGGCTGAGCTGGTGAAGAAACCTGAACCCTAGAGAGCCCCTCTCCCTCTCTGCCTTTTCTTCGTCTTTAGATAATGTCTCAGGTAACCCATGATAGCCTCAGATTCACTATGTATCCAGGGCTGGCCTTGAACTTCTGATCTTACACCACCGCTAGCTGAAATACTCTTCCTTTTCTTTTCTTATATTTTTGATTGGGAGCCTAGCCTTTACCCACTGAGCCATCTCTCCAGCCTTCCTTTCCTTTTCTTAAGACAATCTCCTGTAGCAAACGCTGACCTTGGACTTGCAGGGTAGCTGAGGCTGCCCTTGAAGTCCTGATCCTTCTACCTCCACCTGCTTGGCTACAGAGTAGGATTATAGAACCTGCTCTAGCTTTCCTTATTAATCTTTTATTCTTAGAGCTGACCTAACAGATCAATTCATATGCTAAAGTCGGTTTCTAGAGACTCTCTGCTGGAGACCCGCCACTCACTAGTCCAAGGCATGGTTAGCGTGCACAAAGCCCTCACCAAGACAACACCAAACAGAGTCCTCACTGTGGAGATCTAGATAGATGCATGCCTCTCCTCTCTCTCTCTCTCTCTCTCTCTCTCTCTCTCTCTCTCTCTAGTATTTATTTTCTTTATTCGTATATATGGAAAGAGGGTGCCAGAGGAGAGCAGGAAGGGGCATCAGGTCCCCTGGAGCTGGAGTTGCGGGTATCTGTGGGACACTCTGATGTGGCAGGAGCAGAATTCTGTCTTTTCTAAGAGCAGCAAGTACTCTTATTTTTTTCCCCATAATTTTGCTCCAAGCTCCACTCCAGTCTTCACTGATAGCTCCTAGGTCTAAAGAGTCTCACTTCAAAGGAACGACCACCACCTGCTCTCTTCATGGAGTTTTGAGGACAGCTTGAACTCATTACAGTCCCTCAGGTCATCCAGGTCCATCACTCTTGTCTTGGCTTGTGACTGACTTTCCTACAATTGCTTTCTTGGCCTCCAGGACCTCTCCATCCCAACCCCCCTTCTACCTAAAGCCTACCCACAGACCGAGAGCTGACCCATGTGTCAGCTGCCGCCCAAAGGTATCTCTTACACCTCAGAGAAGTCCAAACAGCCACTGCCCACTTTCTGTGTTCTTTCTGCTCTCAGAGTTCAAATCCATCCAGCCTCAGTCTCTGCCCCCACCTCCAATGCAGGTCAGTTTTTAAAGTCTGTGTGCTTTTTTTCATAGTTTTATTATAGCTGAATTCCTTATGCCTATCATAATTTATGTACATATCTGTCTATCCCATTAGATTATAACTACACTGTACCATATTTGTCTTTCAATTATTCCCAGGGCTTGGCACAGAGCCCAGCACATAGCAGATTCTCGGAGTGTGTTGCATGAATGGCCCTCAAACTGGCCCTTTTAAAGGAATACCATCATTTTCTTTTGTATCATTTCTGCTTCACAATTAGAGTAAATAACTAGTTTCATTGTAATGTTTCCAAACGTGCATGTCACTATCCTTTGGTCATGCTCACTCCTTTGTCACCTCTCCCTACCCACACCCCTTCTTGCACCCCAGTACCCTTCCTACTTCCTGTTATATCTCTTTATACTTAAATACACAACTCCTGCATGTGAAAGAAAATAACTGAAAGTCCGTGCCCTGCCCTTAGTTAGCTTGCTACTCCCGAGTGTCCTCATCAGTCCTTCCCAGTAGTCACTAGTCCCTCTTCTGCTTTCAGGCCATATATGTAGATCCAGATGCTAAGTACATGAGAAAGCATGTGCTATTTGTGTGGAGAAGCCATCGTTTTTAACATACCTTGCCTTTTCTACTGGACTTTGAGTTCCTAAAGGGAAACACGATGTCTTGCTACTGGCTGAGTATTTCATAAGCTCCATCTACTGAATAAACAAAGTTATGAACGAGTCAACGCAGACATGCGATGCGTGGTTTGATAGAGAACAATAGCTCTGCAGATGGATCTGGATTTGAATCACGGTGGTTCTGTTATTTATATATTATGTGATCTTGGAGAACTATCCAGCCATTCCAAAACTCTGAACAGGGATAATGACGGCACTGACACACAAAGAGCTTTTGTGGGTATTCAGCTGAGTGGATTATTAAACACTTAAACAGAGGGCTCGTGAGAAGGCTCAGTAAGTAAAGGTGCTTGCCATCAAAACTGACAACCTGAGTTTCATCTCCAGATCCTGTATAGTAGGCAAGAACTGAATCAACTCCCACAAGATGTCCTTCACCCTCCTTATTCCCCAGCCCTCCGCCTATCTGAGCACATGCATGCACACATACAAAATAAGTAAGATATAATCTTCATTTTTATTTATTTATTATTTATTTTATTTATTTTTTGTTTGTTTGTTTTTAAGATAGTGTTTCTCTGTGTAGCTCTGGCTGTCCTGGAACACACTCTGTAGTCTAGGCTGGCCTTGAACTCAGAGATCTGCCTGCTCTGCCTCCCAAGTGCTAGGATTGAAGGTGTATGCCACCACCACTGGGCAAGCTTGAACTCTTGATTCCCCTGACACTATTCCTTGAGTGCTGGGGTTGCAGGTGTGCGCTGACATGCTCATCCCCTTTCCAATATATTTAAAACTATATTTAAGAATTTTATTTTTCTCTCTCCTTTTTAAAAGCTTTCTTTCTTCTTTCCTTTCTTTCTTCTCTTTCTTTCTTTCTTTCTTTCTTCTTTCTTCTTTCTTTTGAGACCAGGTTTCGCTATGTAGCCCTCGCTGTCCTAGAATTCACTGTGTTGATCAAGCAGGCCTTGAACTAATATCCACCTGCCTTTGCCTCTTGAACACCAGGATCAAAGGTCTGTATCACTATGCCTGGCTTAAAATTTTATTTCTATTTGTATGTTGTGGTACACAGAAGTCAAGAGGTTCCAGAACAGCCTGGAGGAGCTGGTTCTCTCCTTCTACCACGTGGGGCTTCAGGATCAAACTCAGATCACCAAGCTGGCAGCAGGACCTTTACCCATTGAGCCATCGCAATAGCCCCTTTCAACATATTATAGACAAGACTCTTGCTGTAAGTGTGGTCAACAGTGATAAGGTGGTGTGGTAGGTACATTAGGGAATTCTAGTGTTCAGCCAAAAACTCACCCAGTGGTCTGGAACTTTGAGGGCATGGAGGTATCTCAGACAAGGGCTATTGTCTGAGGACCAGGAGACTCCCAGGAATTGGGAAGTCTCCAATGAAAAAAGGAGAGAGACTCTGGATTTGGATGGAAAGCTCTCTCCAGGGAGGAGCCCAGAGTTCCTGCCTGGCTCTTACTATAAAGGTGACTAATCACTTTGGTCCCCTCTGGTAATTGCAACCAGATGCTGCTGCTGGCTGTGCTTCAGTCCCGACATGTTTAATTACTGGGACACAGAGTCTCTGGGTCCCCTGTGGCTCCTTCCCTCCCCCATTCCTGTCAGCAATATTAATGTCAAACCTAAGGTAGAGGATGGGAGCCTTGGGAAGCCGCTGGCATGGAAATAATCTTCACAGGCCCTTCCACTATGTAAAGCCTCTAACTTCTTTAAATGTTTCTCATCCATTATCTCGTTGGTACCTCACAAAACATCCTTACAGAGAAAGTGAGCCAAAGCATTATGAGCAGAGTGAACTGAAGAAGAATAATCCCTTGTTTTATCTAAGCCCTTAGGAAATTTCAAAGACATTTCATATTCCTTATGTTCTGTCAACCTCCTGAGATCTCAAGTCAGGCCAGCACAGCACAGTAGCTGAAGGGGCAGATTGGAAATGGGACAGCACAGTCTGAATCCCTCGACTGCTTGTCAGCTGACTGGCCTGTGTATTCATTGTTTATTTGCTTAATTATGAGCACTGGCTATTTAGCAGTGAATGAGACATCACAGTCTGTGTTCAAATTCTGGTGAAAGAGACAGATAAATGCACAATTTGAGGGACTTCTGAGTGCTGTGTAGGAAATAAAGCAGTCAATAAAGTGTCTGTTCTGTAAGGACAAGCATCTTGCTGATGGGTGGCATTTCAGCAGAGATGGAGATGATGTGAGGCACACCATGGTCTGGGAGATCTGATCATTCACTCCAGGTGTAGGCCCAGGGTAGGAATGTGCTGGGCTCAAGTGAGAGACCAAAGGAAGCTGATGTTGCGGAACAGAGGGACCAAGTCAGACAGTGTCAGGAAGTATCTGTGGCTTTGTACACCATGAATGCCAAGTTCAGGTTTATTTGTAGTGCACTAGAGAATTGAATGGAAGGTTTTAGGCAGGTAAGGTTTCACATAATGAATAATGTGAAACTAACTACCAGCCTTCAGATAATCTCAGGGCCCTGAGGACTATGTAATCACGATTAAATTATTTAATCTCTCTATGCCTTAGTTTACTATCAGTATATGCCAATAGTAATAATAAACTTTTGGGGACTCAAGAAAAGGCTTGGCAGTACTTGAGTACTGTTCTCCTAAAGGATCTGAGTCCAGTTCCCAGCAATTACATGGGGTAGCACCCAAGTACCTCCAGCTTCAGAGGACCAGACATGTTCTTCTTGAGTCCTCAGGCTCCTGCATTTACCAACCCACATATACACGTAATTATAAATACAATAAGTAATTTTAAAAATGAAGTGTGACTAGACATGGTGGTAGATGCCTTTAATCTCAGCACTTGGGAGACAGAGGCAGAAAGATCTCTGAGCTAAAGTCCAGCCTGGTCTACAGTAAGTTCCAGGACAACCAGAGCTACACAGAGAAACACTGTTTTGAAAAAAACAAAACAAAACAAGAAACAAAACCAAAAAAAGGAAAAAACGGAAGGAAGAAGAGAGAAAGAAGTGTCCTGTGTAGGAGGCACATGCCTGTACCACCAGCACTTACGTTACCAGAGGCCAGAGTCCGGGCCATGTGTTTTCAGGTTCTTGGCATTTATTTATTTATTTATTTATTTAGAGACAGAGTCTTTTTTTTTTTTTCTTTTAAGAGTAGCTTTATTGAGTTCAGGTGAAAACTGTCCATTAGATTTAGCAAAAACAAAACAAAACCAAAAACAAAAAGAACAACCAAACAAAAAACCCCCAGAGCAGCAACAAAAAACAGTCAGTCAATGAACTTTGAACTAGATCTCAGCTTATTGTGAAAGTCTTTTTCTTCATCGAGTTGAGACAGGATCTCTGTATGTAGCCTTGGCTAATCTGGAGCTTGCTATGTAGACCAGGATACACTCAAGTTCAGAGTGATTTGATGACTCTGCCTCCCATGTGCTGGGATGAGTTGTATACTCCCACACCCTGTAGTTAGACTCTTATTCAAGGAACTGAGATAAAGGCTCACACCATTGCAGAAGGAGCAAGGAAGCAAAGTGATAGAGTTGGTCAAGGTTGACAGACAGGGCCACTGAGATGGTTTAGTACTTGGTAAAAGTACTTGGCGGGCAAACACGATGACTTGAATTTGATCCCCATGGCCTGCATAAAAGTGGAAGGAGAAAACTGACTCCATAAAAATTGTTCCCTGTCCTTCATATGGGCACCAAAACACTTGGGCCCTCCCCCATCATAGACACATGCATGCATAGCCAGTGCATAGTAAGTTATATAAAACCTTGTCTTGAAGAAGTAAAGAAACAGGGATGGGGGAGATGACTCAGAAGAACACATATTGCTCATCCAGAGGACCTGAATTCTATTCCTATCAAGGATATCCAGGTGCTTACCAACTTCCTGTTAACTACTTCTCCAAGGGATCTGGTGCCCTCTTCTGGCTTCCAAGGGCGCTGCATGCCGGTAGTACATGTATATAGACTGCCGAAAGAAAGAAAGAAAGAAAGAAAGAAAGAAAGAAAGAAAGAAAGAA